>PISX010033989.1:0-14455 GCA_004024625.1 Mellivora capensis | reverse complement strand
CCCCGGCCACGGCATTGCGGACCCTGCGTTCACATAGCCCCGGCCACGGCGTTGCGGACCCTGCGTTCACATAGCCCCGGCCACGGCGTTGCGGACCCTGCGTTCACATAGCCCCGGCCACGGCGTTGCGGACCCTGCGTTCACATAGCCCCGGCCACGGCCCCCCGCCCCCGGAGCAGCCACACTGAGCGTGTGCCCCCCCGCCATTTCAGCCCTTTCCCATGGAACAAGGTGCCTTAAGAGTCACCCGGAGTCGATCCACTGCCGTGCTGGTCATTCCTCGTCTGTAGGTAGATCGGGGAAGCGGCCCGCAGCCTCCCAGGCTCCCGTGAGTGGCTCCGCATGCTGTCCACGTCGGGCCCGGGAACTGGCAGCGAGCGGACGCACCCTCCCACTCAAGAAGGGGTCCTTGGGCCCCGGGTGGACACGCCCATTTGTGAACAGTCGTTCCCCAGGGCTGCATCCAAACAGAGACCCGCCCACTGAAGACCGATGTCAGAACGTGGGCGATGCCGTGGCCCGTAGCAAAGGTCCAGCACGGGGGTGGCTCTGGGAGACTGGTGCGGGCCTAGGACCTAAGGCAGCGGGAACATGAGTCCCGCCTCACGCAGCATCCTCCCAAAAGCAAGCTGGTCACACCCCACACGGGCGTCCTGCACGCACCCCAGCCAGGCTGTGTGGGAGGACGGCGCAAGGGGCCCCGGGGGAGACCGTGGGTATGACCTGGGGAAGCAGCGGCGGAGGTCCAGGCAGTAGGACAGACACGGAACAGTAGGAGACCGGAACCAAGCCGGGGAGTGCCGGGGGCCTGAGGGCCATTAACATCAGGCCCCCAGGCTCCGGGAGGCCGAGGGGGGAGGGGGGAACACGGGGCATGTCCAGTCCCCTTTGGGCTGACTGACACTGTGAATACTAGTTTTTCACTTGCTCTTAGTCCCAGGAGAAGCCCATGTAGACCGCTGGCCCTGAATGCACTTTGTAGGGCCCCCCTGAACGGTTCTGTGACCGTTCCAGCCCCCTGCCTGCCCCTCCATTCCCACCTGAACCAGACAAGCCCCACAGAGTGGCCACGGCAGACACCTGGGCCCTGTCCCCCCATTCTGTCTCAGCAGCTCTGGGGCCCTGTGGATCCCAGCAGAGCCAGGGCTGAGGACAGTCCCTCTGAGGAGCCTGCAGTGGGTGTCCCAGCCACCGTCCCCATCCCTGTGGGCACACAGGGGGGCTCGCGATCTTGGTGGTGCCCGGACAGAGCTCTCTGGGTCTCCCTCAATAGACAAAACAGATCTGGGAGGGTGGGGGCAGCCAGCAAGGACCCCATTCCTGGAGAATTCCTATGAGTGGTGAGGAGGAGGGAAGAGAGGGGAAGTGGCAGGAGGTGGGCACCACCCGGGGTCTCCACACGCCCAGGGTGGGTCAATGGACCAAGGCTTTGTCTTCAGAAAAGGTGGGCTGCTCCCCTCTCCAGGCCCCCAGACCCCAGAAGAGATTCTCCCCAACTGCCCCACACAGACGAGACCCGCCTTACCGGTGGGGGCTGCCGGGACCTGGTTGGCTTTGTGTGTGTGGGGGGACACGGCAGGGGCTGGCTGCACAGTGGACCCCCTCCTGTCTGCAGGAAGCCAATGCAGTGTGGGGGCTGGGGTTGGTGGTCCGCACCCTGCCTCCTCAGAGCCCCAGCAGAGGCCTCGTGTCCCAGGTGCGTGGATCTTGCCTCCGACACGCTGTGTTCAGGGGCCGAGCCCAGACCCCTCAGCCTGGGTCAGGACCCACCTGAGATCCCAGCCGGTGCCCCAGCCTCACTGTCCGTTCAGGGACCCCCTCCCCGCCCGACACAGGTGGCTCACCTGCCCACACTACTTGTCACCACCTTCCCACCCCTAGAGTCACCCACCCCATGGCCACGTCCTGGCCGTCCTGAAGTCTCCTGGCTGCCAGCCGCCTGCGGCCCCGCCTGGCGTGCAGTGGGGCACACACCATCCACCTCTGCTCTGCCTGGCGGCTGTGGGCTTGGGGAGGGAGGAGGAAGGGGGGTGGGGCTGGTAGGGCAGAAACGGAGGTACCCTCCCCTCAGGCCCCCAAGGGGACCTGGGAACACGCACACGGAAGCAGGGCAGGGAGGCGGCTGGACAGGGGCTCCCCAGGCCACTGGCCGCCTGAGGCTGTGTCCTGCTCTGGCCCCACTTAGCGTCCAGACCCCAGCGTCCAGTGCCAGGGAGAGAAGGGGCCAGAGCTGTCCAGCCTGGGAGCCTGCCCAGGGCAGCTCGGGATGGGGCGCTCCTGGGGGAGAGCTGGCCCCTTGCCCCCCGTGTGGGGGTGAGCCCGCGGCCAGCCTGGAAAAAGCGAGTCTGGCGCTCCTGGCTGTTGGCACTGGCAGCCCCGCTTCCCGCTCGCGTGTCGTCCGTCTGGAACGCCAGTGGGAAAACCTGCCCTGGCCCTAGGGCTCCTGGTTGGGCGGTTTGGGGGTACTTAGGGGCCCAGACTGGACTTGGGCCAACCCTGCCTCCCCTTACATGGGGCTGGGAGCTCCTACCTTCCGCTGGCCAAGCTCCCCTCCCTTCTCACGCCTGGTGAGTGGTGGAAGGAAGTCGGTCTGGCAGCAGGGGATGAGCTTTGAGTGCTTTCTCCAGGGGACAAAGGAGTCCCAGCATCCTGTCCCCCGAGGCTGGCCCTTCAGGTGACCCTGGTGAGGAGCACCTATCAGCTGGGTGTGCACAGGTGTGGAATCAGGTGAGTCCAGGCCTCTCAAACCGCTCAGGGTGCCCTCCCAGATAGGGCCCCACACCCCACCAGCGCTGTGTGGCCCTTCAGACAAGGGCTGGCCCACCAACCCCACAGAGGTCTGTCTGGGGAGCAGAGGGCTCCCTGGGCAGGTAAACAGTGGTGGCTGCTGGTTTGGGTACAACTCACTTCACAAAGAACAAGCTCCTGGAAATATGAGGGGCCTGGGGAACTTGGACGTGTGGGCTTCTTGTTGATAGAGAATGTCCCGCGTGCAGCTCCTGGGGGCCGGCGGCCTGTGACACGGACTCGCAGGTCTGCACCACAGGGTCCCCACCAAGCCTCGACCACCCGGAGCCCCGGGTGGGAATGTGCCTGTGCCTGGAAAACCCACCATCCCCACTGGCTCTGGAGCCCCAGGGAAGCGAGAAGGCTGCTCGGCATGAAACCTCCTGCATTCAGGCTCCTTCCCCGCCTTCTAGCCCCCCCCCCCACCTCCTGAAGTCTGCAAGGGCAGGGGGTGACAAGAACAGAGTTCATTGTCTCAGTCCCCATTGGCTGCCCTCCCCCAGGGAGGGGGTCCACAGCCTGCCTGGGACCCTGGCTGGGCTGGGGGCTGGGGGCCGGAGGACAGGGGCGGGGGCATGCAGGGGAGGTACCCTGAGGCCTGGCATTCGGTCCGGCTCCTGATGCAGCGGGACACCCCATCCCGGCCAGTCCTTGTCCCACTGGCTCTGCTGCCCAGGGTCTTCCAGAGGGGCACGCCCCCCCCCCCCCCCCCCCCCCCCCCCCCCCCCCCCCCCCCCCCCCCCCCCCCCCCCCCCCCCCCCCCCCCCCCCCCCGCAGAGGCCTCTGCTGCCCCCAGCCCCAGCCAGCCTCACAGACGGAGTCTGAGTTCACGATACATTCAGTCGAGGGCAGTTGTTGCCTCACGGGGACTCCAGTAACCTGTGAAGAGAAATCCGTTCCCCACATGCACCCAAAATGCAGCCAATTATGGGGGGACGCGGCACAGGAGAGCCCCTACCCGCTGGTGAAGCAGTTTCTACTCAAGACAGACGCACGGCCCAGCAGCTCCCCGCCTGGAGCTACTGGGAAGTGGAGGCCGAGGCTCCCACAGCAGTGCTCCCCGCAGCAACCTCGGTAATGGCCCGAGGGTGCTGCGCCGCTGAGCGTGGCACGCTGACCTGGGGAGCCACAGAAGACGGACCCCTGGCGTCCTGTTTGTAAGAAGTCCCAGCAGCAAAGCAAGCGCCGAGGACATGGCTTTGGGGGCTCTGTGGGGGGAGGGGGGTGTCCGCATAGCTCTGGGGCGGTGGGCCCCCGGCGGGACATGGGGGCAGGACATTGCCAGGTCCCGGTCCTCATGTCACGGGACTGCCAAGCATCTCCGTCCGGCTTTGATGCATGTGTGCGCACTCACACGCACTGGTTTTCAATAAAACTTGGGGTTACGTCATACAGCTTTACCCCCCGCCCCCGTCTCCCCTCTACCATCGCGCCTTAGATGGACTCAGAGTGAGTGCGGATCTCAGGGAACACCACCTTCCTCTCTGACACCGTGCCGTAATTTATTTAAAGCTGCGGAGCATTCCGAGGTGTCTTTGATTCTTAGAGTGATGCTGGAATGAGGATCTTTGTATAGAAACCTTTATTTGCGTCTGGCTCTGATTTAGGATAAAATCCTGGAAGTGGGGTTCCCAGAGCACGAGTTACAGACGTTTACCTACCTACTTCACTCTCAGGGATAGCATTTCTGTTTGGCCTTAAATATATTTTTCTGCATTGCAATTTTAAATGATGTCTCTAAGTGAATCTCTTTTCCTTGCGGGTTCTGGCTTCTAGGCCAACTTACAAAAGCCTTCCCATTCCTTATACTACAAATACGTTCACTGAGGGACGCCAGGGCGCCTCCGTCGGTTAATACCCGACTTTTTTTTTAAAGATTTTATTTATTTGAGAGAGAGATAGCATGAGTGGGAGTGGGAGGTGGGCAGAGGGAGAAGCAGGCTTCCCGCTGAGCAGGGGCTCAATCTCAGGACCCCGGGATCATGACCTGAGCCGAAGGCAGACACTTCACCGACTGAGCCCCGCCCCCCACCCGCCCCGCGCCCCAGCATCCAACTCTTGAGCTCAGTTCAGGTCTTGGGCTCAACGGTTGTGAGTTTCCAGCCCTGTGTTGGGCTCTGCGCTGGGTGTGGAGCTGTATTTCCTCTTCATTGTTTTAACGATGTTATGGCTCACATCTGCACATAAAATCCGTCTGGGTTTTACTTTGCTCAGGGGCCCAGCCCACATTCCCTGCTAGAATTCACCTCCCTCCGAGGCTGGATGCTTCGTTTCCAGGGGGACCCCAGGTCCCCTGATACAGTGGTTAGCACATCTGCCTTACATCCAGGGGGACCCTGGACTCTAGGCTGGTTCATTCCTGAGTCCTCGTCCACCCTGTCCCCTCAGGACCGTCTTAATGCCTCTAAGGAAATCATACCAGCGCCTTTTTTCTCAGCCTTCTTAGCTATTGTCATCACTGCTTTTTAGGAGAACTGCAGAGGGACTTTTCCCGTTCTCTCAGAGCCCTGTGGCCCCAGCGCAGGGCACCCTGAGCCCAGCACAAGCAGAGACCTCCCTCCAAGCCGGGGGATGAGGGCAGGTGGGATGGGTCAGCACATCCAGAAGGAAATAAACATGCAGACTGTCCCGGAAGCTTCTAGAGTTCCAGGAGCAGCCCAAGCACCCCAGGATGGACGGCAGGGTGGGGCTGGACTGGGGCAGTGGTGAGGTGACCGAAGGCCGACGTGAGCTGTAAGCTGGACACTGCCTTCGGCCCGGCCAGGCTTGCGGGTCCGCTTCCTTGTCTGCAGGTCAGGGTGTCGAGTGGACAATGTTGAATGCCCAGGGAGCTCGTCGTCACCCTGTGTGTCCCTCACCTTCGTGTGCTCATCAACCCATGTCCACACCCCTCCCATCTCCACTCTGAGCCTGCCACTCCGGAGGCCAGGGCTGGACCCGGACGGAGGGTCTTCTCGTCTCACAGCATCACACCAGCCAGCGCCATGGCCTCGGAGCCCCAGCTGCTCCCCACTGCCTCCCCCTTCTCCTCCCTCCTTCCTTCCCTTCTGCTCCCTGCCCCCCACAGGCCCCACTGTCCAGGAAGGTCACCCAGGTGAGGCCTGCAGGCCTTGGGAGTTTGGTTTGGTCTGAAGCTTCCAGAGTGGACCCCAATACTGACACACCTGGGCTGTGGCCTGAGTTCCTCCTGGCTACGTGTGAAGGGGCCCCATGCACAGCTCGGCTGGTCCCCTGCTCCGTCTCAGGACTTGGCTTCCTCTAGCTGCAGGAGTGAGCCAAGGCAGCGCTGGTGTCCAGGGCAGCCGGTGCAGGCCTCGGGGTCCCCGGGGGCCATGGCTGCAGGGGAAGAACCCGAGGATTCCGGGTCATTGCGGGAAACTGGCAGGATGAAGACCGGAAGGGCCCAGCCATTCAGGTCTGAGAGCATGTCGGGCTCCGGTCATTACTGGGCCAGTGGGGGCCGGGGTCAGAGGGCACCAGCGCCCTGGGCTGAGCACCCACTGGGGGCTTCCCAGGCTCTCTTCCCGGTGTCCTGTTCCCAAGGCCTCCACAGCCCTGTTGTCTGTGAGGTGCTGGGGGCACAGCTGGGAGCACTTGACCCCGGCGGGAGGTAAGATGCGGCTGGGGGGAGCGAACGATCGGGTTCAGGGGCCATCCAGCAGCCAAGGGCCGGGGGGTCGGAACCGCGGGAGCCATCAGGACACAAGCCTGGCCTCCCCCCTGGGCTCGACTTCTCTCAGGGGCCCCAGGGCCAGGAGGGGGTCTGTGGGAGGCCAGCCTTGTCTCTGTCCTTGAAGCTCCCCTCGCTCAGCCACGGAAGCCGGACAAGACCTCAGGCTCTCTCCAGGCCCCCTGCTCTCTCCAGGGAGCTGGGAGTCGTCTTCTGGCTCCGGCACTGGCCCAGAGCAGCCAGAGGAGGTGGCAGCGACCCACCACGTTCCTGCCTCTTTCTTGACATCAGGTGGGGTGGGGAGCAATCCTGGGAGGGGCCAGGTCTTAGCACCAGAAGTCCTAAATCCTGGGACATCCCTCTGTCCTGGGCAGACCAGGACAACTGGTCACCCGGGCCCCTAAATTTAGGCCATTTATCCTGGCCTAAATAAGCTGGACCCACAGGCCCCATTGCCTGGCTGTGCATGGCCCAGGGAAGGGCGGTCTGATTCCTGGATGCTATCTGGGCCTGGACCATCCTGGGCTCCTGCCCCCAGGGATGCTTCAGGGCTGATTCCTTAGGGTCTCATTCAGCTCCCAAGGAGTCCCCGACCCTAGGCTGACCCTGTGGGCCTCCTGTCCCATTACCCAAGGCTGCTGGGTCCCTCCAATGGCCACCCAGACCCCACTTTCCAAACAGGATAGTGGGCCTGGCACCCATGGAGGGTCTCCCTGGTTGTAATGGTGATTTGGTGATCTGGGTGCCCCACGTCCGTCCCTTACCTTCTCCGGGGCTTTGGTCCCTGGATAGGTCTGGAGCTTTCTGGGGACACTGGGACCCTGAGACATGCAGCTCAAAGTGTGACCAGAGGCTCCTTCACACCCAGGAAGAACAGAAACATCCACAAAAAAGCTTCACTGACTGTGGCCAAGGGTGCAGCCCAAGGACTGCTCCTGGGGCAGCACCCGGCACCCCCAGGCACCCCATGCACACCCCTCAGCCTCCAGCCCCCAGACCCTGTTGGCTGCGTTCTGCTCCCTCGGGCAGATGGCCTATGCCCTCCTTCCCTGTGTCTGTCTCTCTGTCTCTTTTGCTCAAGGGCCCATGGTGGGAAGACACGCTGTGTCCCTCCCTGGCTCTGCTTCTCCTGCCTGTGCCCCACTCACCGGGAGTCTTCCATGACCAGCACCCTTCCCTCTAAATTAAACTTCCCTGGAGAAGGAGAAAACATCAAATTTCAACGGACAGTTGCCACTCCTCCCCTGAAAGGCACAGTCCCCTGGGTCCCCAGAAGCTGGCCGAGGAGCCAGCAGATGGACCTCAGAGCCTGTGGAGGCAGGCTGGCCTGGGTCACTGAGCCCCCATCATCCTGAGCCAAGAGAGCTGTCGAGCAAAGCCCTATGACCTTAAGCTCTAGATGACGTGAGGGGGTTCACAGAGAAGGCCCCTCGGTGCTGAGTGTCCCTTCCTCCCTGGGAACTGGGAACTGTTGGAACAGCCCTCCAGCCTCCCAGCTGCATCTGAGGCCAGCTGGGGCCATGGGCATGTCTGGTCAGAGCCTTCCTTGGGCCAGGGGATGGGGGACCTGGTCGCTGTCTTCCCAAGGACAGGGGGATGAGGGGACCTGGTCAGCATCTTCTCAGAAACAGGGGGAACTGGCCAAGAAGGGCTCAGATGGTCCCCAACCCAAGAGGCTCCAAAGCCAAGATGACCCATGGTGAAGACTGCTGTGACACCGTCCCTGTCTCCTGAGGGGCCCTGTGCCCCCCCCCCCACATTACCAGGAGGGGAAGCCTGGGCTCCCCTTGCTCGGGAGCTGAGGTGCCGTGACTCGGGAAGGGAGCGGTCCGGCCTCCCCCCACTGCGAGCCCCTGAGCAGCGCCATCCTGACACCGAGCTAGCGGGTCTGAGCCAGGCTGGTAGCCCTGGCCTCGCAGACGCTTGCCTCCGAGAGACAGACAAGGTCACAGAGCGGCTGGGTTCGGTCCCAGTCCGCCCGGAGCAGGTGCTCTTCAATACAAACCACGCGCGCCGGGAGGGAGGCCGGGACGGGACGCTGCGGGCGCCCGGAGCCTCCTGCTCTGCCGCAGGCGCCACGGGGCGTGAAGCCACCGTAGGAAACAGTCTGGAAATTCTGCAGGAACCTCCCCAAGACACTGCAAACGCGCTGACACGGGGACGTGGAGCTGCGCGTGTCCACGCGTGAGCACCTGCCTAACGTTCTAAACTCTGAAGCACAAGGGACAGGGCGCGGGACGGGGTGGGGGGACACCGGACAGGGATGAGGGGGTCAGCTGGGCCTGGGGACTGGAGAGAGTTGTCACCAGGGAGACATGGTGGATGGCCACGGTGTGTGGGGGCTCTTGGGGATGCAGTGAGGAGGCTGCCGCAGGCAGAACCTTGACTTCGTTTCTGACCAGACCTAAGCCCGTGGCCGTGAGGCCTGCGAAACTGGCAGCCTCGAGCCCTCCCTTTCTGCCCCTGAAGCCTTGGCCCTTTGCCAGGCAGTCCTTCCTTCCCGGATCCCTAACACCTCAGGTGCGCCCCCAGTGGGTGTTGGACATCTGAGGTCCCAGCGTCCCAGGCTCTGGAGGCCTAGAAGAATGGACTGTCCTGGGGCAGCCACCGCGCTCAAGGACCTATGCCGTGAGGCCGGCAGGACAGGCTTGGCCCTAAGTGATGGAGACAGACACAAAGGACAAGAGTCCCAAAGCCAGCTGGGCAGAGGTGAAGCGTGTCTGCATGGGGCCAGGACCTCCATCTTGTATTTCCAAAGGGCCCCTGGGCCCCAGTTCAGCCTGCAGGGACCTGGCCCAAGTGTCTCCCCTGCTCTGATGGGCCCTCTAGTAAAATCACTTTTCTGGGGCTCTTCCTCCCCCCTCCCTGGAGGTGGCTCCCAGAAACTCCTGCCCCCGTATGTGTGTGTATCTCTGACCTCACCCCTCTCCCAGGACTTGCAGGCTCCCACCTGGCCTCTACAGTGAGTCAGGACTGTCCCTTGGGAGTCTCCCCACCCTGGCCAGAAGCCCTCTGCTGAGTGTCCAGAACATCTCAGCTCCTGCCCTGCCCTGTGCTACTGCCCTTACCCAACCTCCCCTGACCCCAGAGGCAGGGGCTTCCTAGCCTAACCTTCCAGCCTCCTGACGGCCTTACCCTAAGTCCTTCCACGCCCCCACTACGGTCTCGACTCCTCCACGCAAGGCCTCGGGTCAGGATGCTGCCCAACTCCAAGTCTCATCTCTGTCCCCCTGCCTGCCCTCGCCTCCACCATTCCCTCTGCATGTGGCTCGGCACAGCTGGGTGTCCCCACGAGGACTAACCAGGACACTCAGGTCCACTCTGACACAGATCATGCTTCAATCCAGGTCTTAAGTTTTGGGTAAAAATTTAACTTCCTGGGATGCCCGGGTGGTTCTGTTGGCTCATGATCTCAGCTCAGGTCTTGGTTTCAAGGTCATGGGTTTAAGGCATGTACTGGGTTCCACGCTGGGCATGCAGCCTACTTAAAAAAAATTTAAAAATTAAAAAAAAACTTTTTTTTTTTTTTAAGATTTTATTTGTCAGAGAGAGAGAGAGGGAGAGCAATCACAGGCATACAGAGCGGCAGGCAGAGGCAGAGGGAGAAGCAGGCTCCCTGCCAAGCAAGGAGCCCGATGTGGGACTCGATCCCAGGACGCTGGGATCATGACCTGAGCCGAAGGCAGCCGCTTAACCAACTGAGCCACCCAGGCGTCCCCCCCAAAAAAAACTTTTAAATGTAACTTCCTCAATATCACTCCAAGAAATGGTGCCAAATGCTCTCTCCTGTCCAGATGAATGGGGGCCGCAGGGACCCTTTTGGGGGTGTCTGTTCTCCAAGGCTAGGGCTTCTTGGCGCATCCTAAAATCAGGACTTGGGAAATGGGGACCTGGAGTCTTGGTCAAGGTGCAAACTTTGGGCCATTCTCTTCCAGAAACGTTTGGGGTCTTGAGTGGGGCCAGTGGCCCCAGACCCCCCGTTAGGGGCTGCAGCAGGGGTAGCCATTCTCTGCCTGCCCACACATCGGAATCCCGGCGGGCCTTGAAGGGAACCAGGGCCCGGATGGCACAGAGACCTGCCCACAGGGTGGGAGCTGGGCTGCAGAACAGGGGGTACAGGCCTCTGGGGGTGGGTAGAGGTCTAAAACCCTTCCCCTGGGCTCTCTGTGGGCAGAGCCTGGTGGCCTCAGTGTCCCCAGGAGGCAGGAGATAAATCTCCGGTGCAGAAGAGGCGTGACCTGGACCCCACCCCCTACAATGCTATCCCTGAACGAGTGAGGGCTGGTCTTTTCCTGCCTCACCATGGGGTCTCAGGCCCCACACCCTGGGCCTGGCTTGGGCTGGGTGGCACTGGGCCACCATGTCGGACAGCCGAACCGGCCAGCAGCAAAGCCTCAGAGGAAGACGTGCACCCTTGCAGACAGAGCGATCGGCCCGTGGTGCTGTGGGCGGCACCCTGAGCCGCCCCCCTCCCCGCCACCCCCTCCAATGTGCCGTCCCCACACTGAGGCAGAGCTCAGACTTTATTGTTCCAGTGCCGACACGGTGCCGCGCGGTTGGGAACACAGACAGGGATAGGGACAGGGCAGGTGCCCCAGGGCCTGCACCCCGGCCCGGAGAGCAGACGGCCGCGGCGGCCGGCTGCACTCACGTCCACTGCTGTGGGTCGGGGAGTCCCGCTGTGATCTTCAGAAGCTGGCTCTGGGCCGGAGCCCCCTACGCACCCTCCCAGTCGGTCTGGGCACGAGGAAGAGGGCTGGACCAATGACACTCACTGAGCCATGTGGAAGGAAGAGCAGAGAACTTTCTGGAAGACAACTAAGTCGCGGGGGCGGTGGGGGCCTAGGCGGGTCTGGGGGTGGCAGCCTGCCTTCTGGGGCGGGGGGGGTCCCCTGCAGGGCTCAGGCCACGGGCCCCTCCAGAGCCCCGGTGGACGGGAGCGGCCGGGGCCCTGCAGGAGGAGGCGGGGCCGGCGGGCCGCGCGGCGGGCGGCGGCTGTAGTGGCGGTAGCTCCTGGAGAGCAGCGTGTAGAGGAAGGGGTCCGCGCAGCTGTTGCCGTAGGTGAGGCAGGTGGTCAGGTAGTTGACCAGGCGGGCGGCGCGGGGCGAGAGCGGCGCAGCCCCACGGTACTGGGCGAGGAGCTGCCACAGCCAGAAGGGCAGGAAGCAGGCCCAGAAGAGCAGCACGATGGCCGCGATGAGGCGCAGCACCCGGGGGTTGGGCAGCCGCCGCGTCTGCGGGAAGGAGGCCCGCTGCGAGCGCCAGTAGGCCCGGGCCAGGCGCGCGTAGAGCAGCCCGATGACCAGGCCGGGCCCCGCGATGCTGGTCCCGAAGAGCAGCGTCAGGTAGGCGCGGTGGGCGCGCGGCCCCCAGACGGGCAGGCAGAGGCTCTTGCGGCCCCTGCGGACCAGCCGGACGGCCAGCATCATGGGCAGCGCCAGCAGCAGCGCCAGCAGCCACGCGCCCAGGGCCAGGACCTTGCGGTAGGCCTTGGAGCGCCGCGCCGTGTCCAGGGGCCTGAGCACAGCCGCGTAGCGCTCGCCGCTCACGACGGTCAGCGTGAAGATGCTGGCGTGCATGGTCAGGAAGTCCAGGCTGAAGAGGGCTCGGCAGCCCAGGTCGCCGAAGTGCCACCGCTGGGTGACGTAGGTGGCCACGATGAAGGGGATGCTGAGCAGGTAGAGCAGGTCGGCCAGCGCCAGGCTGATGACGTAGACCGACAGGGAGGCCGCGGCGCGCAGGCAGCGGCACGTGGCCACCAGCGCGTACACGTTGCCGGCCACACCCACGATGCCCATGGCCGAGAGCACCGCTCCGATGGCCCCGGTGGCCGCCAGGTCCTCCAGGGAGCTGGGCTCCGCTGGGCCGGCCCAGGAGCCGTTGAGGGAGGCGTTGGGGGCGGCAGACGGCTCAGGCTCAGGGCTGCCCGTCGTGGCCAGCACGGGGAACCTGCTCACGGGCTCGGGGCTCAGCGCCATCTGCTGCCTCACGCGGGGCTTGGTGCTGGGCCGTGCAGCTCCTCTGGGTGAGGAGGAGGCATCTGCGGGCAGCAGACTTGGTCTGCAGGAGTAGATGCTCGTTAAAGATCAGCTCCGGGGCCCCCTCCCACTCCCAGGAGGCCATGTGAGGGCACAGTGCCCCCCACCGGGCTGGGGGACCTGCGGACGGCTGTGCTTGTCCCAGAGTAGTCCTTTCTCCCAATTTATTTCTTCTGCATGTTTTTAAAAATATGGCTTAGATTGCAAAAGTAATGTCCGCTGAGGGAAAGCATTTGTAACCTCTCTCTACCCACATGAGGGAAATGAGCCTTGACCCCGACTTCATGCCATACACAAAAATAATTCAAGGACTATTGAATTGGATTGTGGACCCACATAGAATCGTTTAAATCAATCAACCAACCAACCAATCAAGCTCTGGCAGAAATACAGAGTACCTGCATGACCATGGACAGGCAGAGATTTCTCACAAAAGAACAGGAAACACTTGCAATAAAAGAAAAGACCAATCTAATGGACTTTGTTAAAATTAGCGACCTCACAGGGAGAATAAAAATGTAAATTATGGACTGGGGAAAGATTATTAGAAGACAAAGAACTAGTAACCAAACTATACGAACTAACTACAAATCCATACAATCTAACAACCTGTTTGGATGTGAAGAAAAAGAGAAGATCTGAAAAGGAGCTTCTCAAAAGAGGATAGCCAGATGTCTGAGAGGCACTGGAAGAGACACTCAGCATCTTTAGTCATCAGGGAAACACAGGTCGAAACCACCACATGCCCACTGCAATGGCCAGAGCCAGAAAGGCAGGTCCCGGGTGTTGGGGTACACGGAGCAGCTGGGGGCTGGTCCTGGGTGTCAGGATGCACAGGGAGGGGCTGGGGGGGTGTGAAATTTGCGGTCCCTTCAGAAAGCAACCCAGGGCCATCAGTGATACAGTCCCTCTTTCCACCTGCCCCCAAGAGAAACGAGTGCGATTGTCCACAAAAAGACAAGAGCAAGAACACTGACGAGCAGCCTATTCCTAATACTCAGGAGCTGGAAGCAACGTCCAGAAATGCCAGCGTGGATACACAAACTGCAGCGTCTCCCTAAAAATGCTCTCGGTAGCGATGAAGTAGACAGAACGGCGCTTCGGTCAGCAACTTGGATGACTGCCACGAGTGAAGGGGACCACCCTGAAGAACACTGCCGTGGGTTCCCTTACGTGAAGTTAACAGAAGGCAGGACGGTTGTGACAGTGGAGGTCAGAGTAGTGGTTCTGGGGGAGGGGCTGTCAACAGGTAGAGGGCACTGGGGAGCCTGGGAGTGGGGGCCTGAAGCATGCTCTGTGCAGGTCTGGCTGACGGTTACATGGGCACAGACAGGGGCACCTTCCGGGAAGAGGATCCTCCTCACAAGGGAAAGAAAGAAAGAAAGAAAGAAAGACAGACAGAAAGACGACCAGAAACCTGGGATACCTAACTGCAGGGGAGGGGAGGGGAGGGGAGGGTCCCCTGTGACCCCACCTCCCAGGGTCTAGGGATAATAATGGCTTTGGGCTGTCTCCCTCTGCAGCCCAGGATCTACCATCATCATGATAAAGTCTGGACTGACCCACCTGAGTGACCTGAGCCCAGTGCCCAGAGAGGACCCCGCCCAGCCCCTGGTCTGCTGCCTGGCCAGGGGTCGTCCTCCCGGCTGGGGCCCCTCTCCCGCTCTCCTGAGGGCAGCAAGCCTTGCGGGAGGGACCACCAGGCCCGTGGCAAAGGCCCGTGGATCCCGCCCTGCGCACCTGCGGCTTCCAAGTGGGCCCCGCGCTCGCAGGGGACCCGCGGGAGGGCGCCCCGACAGCCCATCGCCCCATCACGCTGACACCCCGAAGCCCCAACACCCTGTCCTACTCGCTGACACCCGCCCCCACCCCCCACTCCTCCAGCCCCGGCCGGCACTCGAGCTGGCGCCCCGCTCGCCTCACTCACCCAGCCTGGGGTCCACCCTGAGCCTCGGGTCGC
>PISX010033988.1:0-14480 GCA_004024625.1 Mellivora capensis | reverse complement strand
CATGGGGGAGGGGCTGGTATTGGGGGGGCTGCTGTCATGGGGGAGGGCTGGTATTAGAGGGGAGGGGCAGCCATCATGGGGGAGGGGCTGGTATTAGAGGGGAGGGGCTGCTGTCATGGGGGAGGGGCTGGGATGGGGTGGGCAGCCGTCATGGGGGAGGGGCTGTCACTGGAGAGCAGGCTGCGGTCCTGGGGAGGGGCTGCTGTTGTAGGGAGAGAGTTTGGTAGGTAGTGTGGAAGCATCTCAAGAATCAGGCTGAAGGTTCTCTCTCCGCGGCAGGCAGGAGGAAGCAGGCTGGCTCTTGGCACGTCTGCAGGTCAGAGCCTGAAGGCTGACCCAGGGTAGGTGGTCTTGAGTGCTTGTCGGACGAAGGAGTGGTGGGATGTTGGGGACCTCTGGACGACCCCTGGAAGAACAGAGGCAGGGGGGTGGGTGGAGGGTCAGCGGAGGGGGGCGGAGCCCTGTCAGGGTTGTCCCGAGTGTCACTGTCCTTGGCAGGGCCCCTCCCAGGGAAGTCAGGGCTAGAGGACCTCGTGGGCGCAGCCGCAGCTGCCTGGTAAGCAAGACGGGACTGAGGGTGGCATATGGGGGGATCTCCCCACCCCAGAACTCATCGGGGCCTAGAATGGAGGGCCTGGGTCATGACCTTGAGCTCCTGTCCCCTTGGCCTCAGTTTGTCCCCCTGGGACTTGATGGTGTGTGTCAAAGGGGGGTCCACGCTACCCTAACTGCCACCAAGCTCGGGGGCAAGGTCGGCATGGCAGCAGCTCGACCAGCCTTCTCTATCCCACGTCTGTGGGGGCTCAGGGACTCTCGCTGCCCAGCTTCTTGCCAGTTTATTCAGTCTCCATCCCCACTCCTGGAACTCCTTTGCTTTGTCCCTGGTGGGCTAAGGAGCTGTGCTCGGCCCTGAAACCTCACTTAGTTCAGTTCTCCCTGACCTCGGCATGACCTAGGGCCTTGTATTCAGTAGGCGCTCAGTGCACACATGTTGGTCCCGTTTGACGAAAAACGTGTATTCACTCTGGAAGCCACAGCTGCAAGTCCTGGGCTGAGCCGGATGGGGCGGGGGACACGGTAAAGGCAAAGTAGCTGTTTGGGGTGGAGCATGGGGGGGTTTACTGCTCAGTGGTGGGGGGACACTTGGACCCTGTTGTCCACTGGTGCGCCAGGAGGGGGCAGGTGTGGGTCCAGACTCACTCCCCCATGCCCAGTGTCTCACAGAGCCTCTTGGATGCAGCTCTCTGTTCGTTTTCTCTATGCGCAACGCTTGCCTGGGGACATCTCCTGGAGAAGGTTCACCTTGGCAGAGCCAGGCATGCGCCCAATGCCGGGAGAACGCCGCCGGCATGCGTGGCTGGCTGTAAACCATTCTGCCTGCTTTGTTTCACCCAAGCTCCCATCTCCCTGGTCCTTTAGGAGGATGGTTCCCTGCTCGCACACTCTGAGGACGCCTCCCCCATTTCAGGGCATGGGGTGGGGGACGCGGAGTCAGGGTCCTGCCTGTCAGCTGTGCTTTCTCGAAACAAATCGGCCACTAGGATCCACATTTCTACCCACCCTGTGGCCTGGGGTTTTACCTACTCTCATTGGAGGCTCAGCAAGGGTTCCAAAGCTTCCCCAAAGTCACATTGCTAGTACGGGTCAGCACTAAGATTTGAACCCTTGTTGCAAAGCCTATGTGCACACACGTGTACGTGTGTGCACTCATGTAACCACATGTGCATGTGCACATCTGTACACGTGTGTGTGCAAGGGCACATGTGCATGCATGAGCACTCATGGTCACACAAGTGCGTTTGCACATATGAGCACATTCACATGTGTGTGCATACAAGTGCACATGTGTACACTCATGTACCCATGTGTATCTGCATGTGTGCACATACCCACATATATGTGCACGCAAGGGCACGTGTGCAAGCACACGGGCACATGGATCCACAAGTGTGTTTGCACGTATGAGCACACTTATGCATGTGTGCATGCAAGGGCACATGCGCATGTGTATGCACTCATGTACCCACATGTGTATCTGCATGCATGCACACACCCACACATGTGCAAGAAAGGGCATGTGTGCAAGCACGTGGATACATGGGCCCACATGTGCATTCAGGTGTGTGCACGTCCATGCATGTTTGCATGCAAGGGCACGTGTGCTCATGCATATGTACTTGTAGATCACGCTACCTCCTGTGGTACAGCATCCCTTGGTGAGCAGTTAACCAATAGCACGTATGTGAATGTGTGTTAGGAAATTCAGCGAAGCTGCTGAATCCCGAGGGCCTTGGGAGGATGCTCAGGAAGTCTGCCAGGAGAAGGAGCTTGGTGGAGTGTTCGGCTTCTGACTCAGCTCCTTGCCCTCCATGCCCTTCTTGCCCTGGCACATGTGAAATCCCCTCTGTCTCCTTAGCCCTTCAGTGGCCAGGAGCGCCTGTGGGGCCTCTGACCTGGTGTGAACGTTCTGGCCTCCCCAGGGCCCAGTGGAGTCCTCCAGCTTGGCTCCCCTGCCAGTGTGAGTCCAAGCATGGTGGCACAGCCTGGCATCTGCAGAAGGACCCTTCCCTGTCCCTAGGCACCGCCACCCAGCAAAAACCTCCCCAACTGCCCCCTTGTTCAAACTTGCCCTGGGGCTTTATTCCTTTGTGTCTTTCAATACATGACTAGTCTAGCCACGCTGAGGGCTGGTGCTTTCCGTGGGCCCCATGGGGACAGAGGCTTAGGGTCACCAACTCCAAGCTCTGAGGACCCACTCAGCTGGCCCTGGGGTACATCTCTGAACACATCCCTCCCATCCCCAAGGCTGATATGATTTCTCTGCTGCATTATTTACAGGAGAACATCCATTCCCACCTCCTTGGGCTTGAATCCCAGTCTTGGGGACAAGGGCAGTGGCCATGGGGCTGACCTTCAGTTTTATGTCAGAGATGTGGCTTCCCTAGACTTGGGGGAGAAAGCCTGGTCTTCTTGCTTTTGTGTGACTCCACTCCCTCACCCCCTGCCCCTGAAGCCAAACATTTAAAATTATCCTTATTTAATTGGGCTAATTTAGAAGGAATGGCAGCCGTGATTTGCTCATGTTGCTGAGTCTCTTTGAGAGACACATTAATATTCTGATTCCAAGAGGGATCTGTGAATTCCTCAGTTACAGATAATACAATTATATTCCTAAATTCTTCCCCTAAATTAGTACAGATGGTTAAAAATACCCTCGCCTTTTAATTAATCTTCTCGGCAATAGTTTTGTGAATACAAATGGATCATTATTCCCTTCCATAGATGGGCCTGGGGTGTGGGGGGGCGAGTCATGAGCCTGACTGTGGTCACGTCCCCAGCACATCATGAGACCTCAGTGAGGTTCTGGGGTTGCAGTCCTGGAGGTGAAGACAGGGGTACCCAGCACATTCCTCTCATTCCTGTGGCCTCCTTGGGTCTGCTGGGCTCTCCATGGTGACGTTTGTTTTTTAGGGGGGCTGAGAGAGACACCCCTTGCTGGCCGATGGTCCTAAGGTCACTTTGGTTATGCAAGGACCCAGATGTTTCCTTAGCTATGAGGCTGCCCTAACCTGTGTTTGTGTGCATGTGTGTGTGTGTGTTTTCTAGAGCACATTGTGTTGGGTGCCATAACTGAGGCATGACAATTTGTTACTGTCTCTGCCAGTCTGTCCATCCTACTGACTGCAGACAGCACGGCTCTTTCTTTGGGCACCAGAACCTACTATGGGGCAGGCCATAGTAGTTGAAATTAGCTGTGGTTTGAAATTCAAAGCCAAATTTCCTGGACTGTTTCAAAGTAAAAATCCTTCTGTGCATCAAGGGATGCTGTTGACCGAGTAAAAGGACAACACGCAGAGTGGGAGAAAATATTTGCAAATCATATATCTGATAAGGGGTTAATATACAGTATACATAAAGAACTCCTACAACTCAACACCAAAACCCCAAACAATCCTATTCAGAAGAAGGGCAAGGGACTTGAATAGACTTTCTTCCAAAGAAGACATACACAGTTGGCCAACAGACATGTGAGAAGATGCTCCATGTCACTAATCATCATGGAAATGCAAATGAGCATGGTGAAAGATTGCCCCCCTCATTGGGATGGCTCCCTCCTCAAAACCACAGACTTAAAAAAGAATAGGACGCCTGGGTGGCTCAGTTGGTTAAGCGGCTGCCTTCGGCTCAGGTCATGATCCCAGTGTCCTGGGATCAAGTCCCACATCGGGTTCCTTGCTCGGCAGGGAGCCTGCTTCTCCCTCTGTGTATGCCTGTGCTCACTCTCTCGCTCTCTCTCTCTCTCTGACAAATAAATAAATAAAATCTTTAAAAAAAAACACGAAAACAAGACGCGTTGGCAAGGATGTGGAGGAACAGGGGCCTTGCACTGTCGGTGGGAATGCAAACTGGTGCAGCCGCCATGGAAAACAATATGGTGGCTTCTCACAACATTAAAAAAAGTTACCATACAATCCGGCATTTCCACTTCTGGCCCTTATCATTGCGCAGATGATTAGAAGCAGGGACTGGAGCAGGGTCTGTACACGCGTGTGCACAGCAGTGTTACTTGGAACAGCCAAACTATGGAAGCAACCCAGGGGTCCGCTGGCAGTGAGCGGACACGCAAAGCAGGGTAGAGACACACAGCAGAGTATCGTTCAGCCTAAAAAGCAGGAAGAGTCGACACCTGCTATAACGTGGATGGACCTAAAGGACACCAGGCTCGGTGACATAAGCCAGTCCCCGAAGCATGACCCCGCTTCTGTGAGGACCCCAGGGTGGTCAGATCCATAAAGACAGGAGTTGGAAGGGTGGGCAGGGCTTGGTGTTTAGTGGGGACAGAGTTTCAGTCTGGAGATGGTGGTGGGATGGTTGCAGAGGAGACTGAACGGGCTTCCTGAGTCTGAGTCGTGAATTTACAAATAATTATGCTGGCAAATTGTATGTATACTGTACCAAAATTTTAAAAAAGCCAAATTCTCTTGTCAAGAAAGCCCACCACTAGGTCCAGCATGTCCAGCTGGACACTCACATGGGGCCCTGGGGGAGGCTGCCCTGGGCGGCAGTGTGGGTGGTAACATCAGATTTTATTCCGGATCTTTGCAGTAGGGAAAGGAGAGCTCAGGGGAGAAGTGGTCTCAACTCTGAGGATAGCAAGGACACATGGGGACAGGCCAGGGCATTGCATGGAAACTCCTGAGAGGGACTTCAGGAGTGAGGGGTGTTCTGGTGAAACAGACCAGACAGGCTTCTGCTGACGACATCCCTGGGGATGGTGGGGGGTGGAGACCCTATCAGATATCCAGGGTAGGGTTCCCTCCAAGCTGATGTTGCAGGATTCTTGCTACGGCTGGACGAGGCGGGCTCCGCAGGAATGGTTGAGGCTGAGTCATATAGACTTGAGGGAGGCAGACAAGAGTTGGGGCAAAGAAAGAGTCTTTGTCAAGGCGCATCAACTCGAAAGGAGCATCTCTGGGCTGCAGGTGTGTCAGCCTATACCCACCTGTCTGTCTGCCCGACCGCTAGAAGCAGGTGGGTCCACAGGCGGAGGCTGATGTAGCTTCATGCAGAAATGAGGGTTCCTCCTGGTGACGTGTCCCATACGACAGATCCTGCCCCCCCACCATGGGGACCCAGAGCCTTTAGCCAGCCTCACAGAGACTCAGGTCCTGGCATTGGGTCCTGCAACCCCATGTGGTTGAGGCCAGCGACTGCAACATTTCCAGGACCAGAGCTGAGCTGTTGACCACAGAGAATGAAGGCGTAAGAAAGGCTGAGGGTCCAGAAGGTCAAGGTTGGCAGTGCTTGGAGTCAGAGGTGTGCTGATGACGTGTAACAACCAGCTCTCAGACAAAATGTATGCACACCTGTGCATACAAATCAATGTGTGTTTTTACTGACAAAGAGGATACACAGCACACAATTTACAAGTAATAATAAAATATACAATACTCTTTGCTGTAAATTCCATATGGTCAATTGATTCTCACAGATTGCTCTTGTTGATTTTTGCCAAGCTCTTGCAACTTTCATAGTCACCCAGTGCCCGCCATTGATGAACGAGCGTGGCTCTGCCATGAATGTGGGCTCGCACTTCTGTTTATGCTGGTGAGTAAGACAAGTAAAATGACAGAGCTGCATGTCTGGACACGGACAGTTTCTCGATGACATGGGTGACTCCTTTGCTGAACTGGATGATGGTTTTCAAATATTGGGAGGATATTTTCTGCACTGTTTGTGTTCTCTGCTGTGTATCCAATGACTGCACACAGAACACACTTTCAAGTTTGATCTGCCTCCTTGGCACTAATAAATCAAGCCTTGATTTATAGTGATGGCCACTTCCGGTGGTGTAAATTCTGCCATGGTTCAGTGACAGCTTCCCTGGGGGTACGTCGGGAGAAGCAGAGCTGGGAGGAGGTGGACAGTGAGGCACGGCCCTGGAGTCCCCCCAGGCAGACACACGGTAATCTCAGAGCACAGAAAACAGTGACATGTGGTACACTCATCAGGGAGTGAGGGATCTTGAGTCCTTATTACCTTTGTTTTTATTACAATTCATTTAGTTGTGAATTTGCATACTTTAATTTGTAATATGGCTATGTTTGAACAACTGGCTCCTAAAATCCCTGAAACTTTAACGTGAGCTCCTCCTGGGCAGAGTGAGAAGGCTCCAGCCCCCTGCAGACTCCCTCCGTTCCTCCCACCGCCTCCTGGAGCAGTCTGAGCTAGGGTGATATTCCAAGGAAGCTGGTGGCTTGTGCAGTGACCAAGAGAAGAGTGTCTTCCAGGCCACGAGCGCCCCAGGCTGCAGAGGTGCATGCACGTGTGGCCCTTCACAGGTTGCTGAATAGTGAGGCTGGGTTCACAGGTCTGACCACTCAGGCATGGAGAGCACACACATGTCAGTCAAAGCCACACAGCAAATGCTCCCATTTCAGAACCCTTGCTGGGGGTGCTCTTGCTGTATCTTTCTGCCTTCCTTAAGAAAAAATGGGAAAAAGAATATGTCCTTTTGGAATACATTAAAAGTATTCAGAAATTTAACACTGTCAGTCTTCCTGGCGGGCCTTAGCTGATGTCCAATGACTGGCCTGGGGGTGGCTGTGCACCTGTGATAGACCAGGTACTCTCACTGTCCCCCTGGAGCAGGGTAGTTTGGGGGCTGTGCTATGGACTGAATGTTTGTGTGGCCCCCCACCTCCCCAGTTCACATGTTAAAACCCTAAGGGTGATGTTTTTAGGAGGTGGGGTCTTTAAGAGTTGATTGAGTCGGGAAGGTGGAGCCCTCATGAGTGAGGTTCATGTCTCTTTCAGGAGAGAGTTTGCTTTCTGTCTCTGCTCTTCACCATGTGAGGACACAGCAAGAAGACAGCCATTTGCAAACCAGGACGCAGGCTGTCACTGGATACCAGATCTGCCGCTGCCCCCAGCTCAGACTCCAATTGCCTGGTCTGTGGTATTTTGCCAAGTAGCCCCAAAATGACCATGAGAGGGAGTTCCTGAAACTTTCTGAGCCTCAGTTATTCATCAGGAATGTGATTGTGATAATAAATAGGAATACTGGGGAGACAATTTAGTTCATAGAAACTGGTGTCCTCATAAGAAGAGGAAAACACTGTGAGAAGACAGAGATACAGGGAGAAGGTCATCTGATGACAGAGGCAGAGATTGGGGCGATGAAGCTGCAAGCCAAGGAATGCCAAAGATTGATGGCCAATCCAGGAAAAGGTAAGGAAGGATCTGTCTAGAGTCTCAGATGGAGCATCACTCCGCTGACACCTGGATTTGGACTTCAGGCTGCCAGAATTATGAGAGAATTAATTTCTTTTGTTTCAAGCTAGTCAGCTTGTGGTGCTTTGTTGTAACATCTGTAGGAAAGTGGCACATTCTTGAGCTATCATGACGCTTGTAGGTATGAGTCTCTTGGACCAACCTCTTCCTAACAGTTATTTACTGAGCACCAGCCATGTGCCCTGAAAAGTGCTAGATTCTGGGGTTATAGGAATAGGGGAGACACAGTCTTTGTTTTCATAAAGGTTATAGTACTGTGGTTATTATGCACAAGTCAGGAGATCACATCAAAATATTGTCATAATTATGACATGTGGGCTAAGCATGACAAGCACTTGGGAACACTTAGGAGGGATACCCAGCATATCCTGGCAGAGGGGGCGTCAGGGCAGCTGAAGAATAATTAGTAGGAATAGACTCAGGTGAGATAGCCTTCCTCCAGATGGCTAAGTCCTGGGGCTTTGGCCAGAAGGTGAGAGGGAGCATGGGTCCCATAAGAATGGAGTCACTGGACTGGACTGGACATGTAGTGTCAGGATGGGGCGGGGAGGAGATATGTGGTCACAGAAGTCAGGAGGAACCTCTTCATGGGGGACTTTGTTCTTGTTTATTTGTTTCTTTTTGTTTTTAAATATTTTATTTATTTATTTGACAGAGATCACAAGTAGGCAGAGAGGCAGGCAGAGAGAGAGAGGAGGAAACAGGCTCCCCGCTGGGCAGAGAGCCCAATGTGGGGCTCGATCTCAGGACCCTGAGATCATGACCTGAGTTGAAGGCAGAGGCTTTAGCCCACTGAGCCACCCAGGTGCCCCTTCATGGGGGACTTTGTAAGCTGAGACAAACCGAGGTAATCCAAGAACTTTATCCCCAGCAAATGGTAGAAATCAAGAATTGTCATCATTTAATGTATTTCTGTGTTTTAAATTACTGACAATTAATGCCAACTAATGAAAACTGATCATCTCCTGAACCAGGCACATATACACATGTGGTCTATCCAAGGAGAGTATGATCTACATGAAGCCTCCTCTGTCAGAGGCAGCCAATCACACCCAGACTTGAAGTGGATGAGGGTCACCTGCTTACATTAAAATGTGGATCTGAGGGGAGGCATCTAAAGTAACACATGCATCTAGCAGTGTTCTACTGGAACACTCTCTGGGGACAGGGCTGGTGGGCGCCACTTTTCTCTCTGGGGACAGGCCTGGTAGGCGCCGCTTTCACACTTTTCCCTCCCCATGCTCCAGAGCATCATTACCTCCTGGAAGGGACCTTTTACATGTGCTGCTGCCCCAGTCATTGCAGACACTGCCCAGGGGGCTTCTCTCGACTGCCTGATGCTGGGGGCCAGGGGAACTTGTGTTCTCATTCCATGGGACTGTAATAATTGGTGTCACCCAGAACAGATCTCAGACCCCTCTCTGGTGCCCTGATTTTTGCAGCTGCTGCCAGCAGACACCTCTACAGCACCTGGTTATGGTGGCCAGCGGGACTTACACTTGTGGGTCCCACAGGACTGCAACAAATGGAGAAAGAACTCTTAAAGAGCTATGACCACCAGGACACAGTAAGAGGCAACAGATCCTGATCTGTCTTTCTGTGAAGGAGGCTTGGAATAGCTAGTCATCATGGTTGTGACCTGAAGGGCAGTCTTCTAATTAAATAGACATCTAGGGGATGACTGTTATCCTCTCCAGATGCCTCAGAATGTGGGTGTCACCTTCATTCTCCCTCTACTGTGCTCCAGAGCACCAGTGCCTCCTGGAGGGGAGTTCACATGCACCTGGTGCCTCGCTTTTACGTCTGCTGTCCCAGTTCTTGTGGCTGCTGGCCCTGGTGTGCCTGGTGGGGCTTACACTTTTGGTCCCACAGGACTATACATATTTACACATTTTAAAAAACTGCTACCAAATGGTCTGGCCTCCAAATAGCCTGGATCCAGGTACTGAGATCCTAACAGGTCTTGGCATATCCTCAGCTACTGGGAGCTGTTAAAAATATAACAGGCTACTTGGACAAGCACAGAGGCTTGACAGACAACAAAGAGCTGGGGCAGAATTGAATGACAAGCTTCTTCTCCTACATGAAGTCA
Source organism: Mellivora capensis (assembly GCA_004024625.1). Lineage (NCBI taxonomy): Eukaryota > Metazoa > Chordata > Mammalia > Carnivora > Mustelidae > Mellivora > Mellivora capensis. The sequence continues at coordinate 4,594 of PISX010033988.1, read as the reverse complement.
CTCCTTCATGACTGGGAAAGGAGGTTTGTCATCTATTGCTTAGAACTAACATAGAGAGTCAAGCAAAGTAAGGAACAGAGGAATATGTTCCAAATGAAAGAACAAGAAAAAAAATCTCAGAAAAGACCTGAATGAAATGGAGATAAGTAATTTGCCCGATAAAAGTTAAAAATAATGGTCATAAAAATGCTCGCTTCCTGCCAAGAAGAATGGTTGGGCATGGTGAGAACTTCAGCAGACATATGGAAAATATTAGAAAGTACCAAATAGAAGTTGCAGAGCTAAAGACAATAACTGAGATGAAAAATATACTAGAGGTGTTTAACATCAGACTAGATGAAGCAGAATAAAGAATCTTGAATTTGAAGACAAGGCAGTGAAACTTACCCAAGCAGAGCAATAGAAAGAAAAAAGAATGAAAAAAAAAAAAGTGAAGATTGTTTAAGGGACTTTCAGGACAACGTCAAACAGACTATCTACATTTGTATCATAGGGCTCCCAGAAGGAGAAAAGAGAGAAAAAGGGGCAGAAATTTTATTTGAAGAAATAATGGCTTCAAACTTCCATAACCTGGGAAAGGAAATAAACATCTAGATCCAGAAAGCCAGCGGGTTCTAACGAGAAGAACCCAAAGAGACCCACACTAAGATACATGATAATTGAAAGGTCCGCAATTAAGGCAAAGACATACTATTAAAAGAAACAAGAGAAAAACAACTTGTTACCTACAAGGGAAACCCTATAAGGCTACTAGCAGATTTTTTCAGCTGAAACTTTGCAGGCCAGAAGAAAGTGGCCTGATGTAACCAAAGTGCTGAAAGAAAAAAACTTCCAACCAAGAACACGCTATCTGGCAAGGTTACCATGTAGAATTTAAGGAGAGATACATGTTTATCCAGACAAGCAAAAGCTAAAGGAGTTCATCACCACCAACCCAGATTTATAAGAAATACTTTAAAAAATATATTATTTATTTATTTGACTGAGAGACAGAGATCACAAATAGGCAGAGCAGCAGGTAGAGAGAGGAGGAAGCAGGCTCCCCATTGAGCAGAGAGCCTGATGTGGGGCTCGATCCCAGGACCCTGAGATCATGACCTGAGCTGAAGGCAGAGGCTTAACCAATGAGCCACCCAGGTGCCCCCTTTATAATAAATATTAAAGGGATTTCATTAAGGTAAAAAGAAAAGGTGCTAATTAGTAACAAGAAAATATATGAAATAATAAACTTCAGTGGAAGGGGAAATATATAATAAGGATAGTGGATTAATCACTTATAAAGTTAGTATGAAGATTAAAAGACAAAAGTACTAACTTTTGTTTGTAATTAAAATTACAATAATTAGTTAAGGTAAGATAAAAAGATGTACGATGTACGTCAGAAACAAAATGTGGGAGGGGAGTGAAAGATGTTGAGCTTTAGAATGGGGTCAAACTTAAGTCCTTATCAACTTCAAATACACTATTATAGATTTAAATTATTATATGTAAGCCTCATGGTAACCACAAAACAGAAACCTATAGTAAGTACACAAATGATAAAGAGAAAGGAATATAAGCATACCATTAAAGTCAACAAGGGTGCCTGGGTGTCTCAGCTGGTTGAACGTTTGACTCTTGATTTCATCTCAGGTTGAGATCCCAGGGGTATAAGATTAAGCTCAGCATCACGCTCCACACTGATCATGGAACCTGCTTAAGAGTTTCTCTCTCTCTCCCTCTGCCCACTCCCACTTGTGCATGCGTGTGCTCTTTCCCTGTTTCTCAAAAAAAAAAAAAAAAAAAGGGGGGCAGTCATCAAATCACACAGGAAGAGAGCAAATAAAAAGAAAGGAACAGATAGGAACTAAAAAAACAAAACAAAACAAAACCTGCTAATAAACAATTATCAAATGGAAAAAAGTACATGCTTATCAATTACTTTAAGTATAAATGGACTGAATGCTCCAATCAAAAGACATAGAGTGGCTGAATGGATTAAAAAAAAAAAGACCCATCTATATGCTGCCTACAAGACTCACTTTAGATGTCACGACATACACCAGCTGAAAGTGAAAGGATGGGTAAAGATATTCCACGCAAATGGAACCCAAAGGAAAGCTGGATAGTTAGACTTACATCAGAAAAAATAGGCTTTAAAACAAAGACTATAATGAGAGACAAATAAGGGTGTGAGAATGTGATGATGAAGGGATCAATTCGACAAGAAGATATAACACTTGTAAATATAAGTGTGCTCAACAAGGGAGCACCTGAATATGTAAAGCAGATATTAACAGACCTAACGGGGAAATAAAAAACAATGCAATGCAGTATAGGACTTTAATACCTCATTTACATCCAACAAACCCATGCGTATATAGTCAATTAATTTATGATAAAGGAGCCAAGAATATATAGTGGGGAAAATTTATCTTCAGTAAACGGTGTTGGGAAAACTGAAAAGTCACATGCAAAAGAATGAAATTCCATTACCATCTTCTACCACACACAAAAAATGAACTCAAAGTAGATTAAAGACTGGAACATAAGGCATGAAACCATAAAACTCCTAGAAGAAAACATAGAAAATCCACCCTTTGATGTTGGTCTTGGTGATGATTTTAAAAATTTGGCACCAAGAGCAAAAGCAACAAAAGCAAAAATAAGGAAATGGGGATACATCAAACTAAAAAGCTTATGTACGACAAAGGAAACCGTAACAAAATGAAAAATCAACGTACTGAACGGGACAAAAGATTTTCAAATCATATTTCTGATAAGGGACAAATTCTAAAATTTATAAAGAATTAATACAACTTAATAACACAATCTGATTAAAAAATGAGCAGGTCTAAGTAGACATTTTTACAATGATGGCATGCAGATGGCCAACAGACACATGATAAGACGCTTAACATCACTCATCATCAGGGGAATGCAAATCAAAACTGCAATGAGATGTCACCTCACACCTCTTAGGATGGTTATGATAAAAAAAAAAAAGACAGCGAGTAACATGTGCTGGTCAGGCTATGAAAAAAAAGGAACACTGTGTACTGGTGAGAGTGTAAATTGGCAGCCACCATGGAAAACTATGGGGGTTCCTCAAAAAATGAAAACAAAAGCCACTGTATGATCCAGCAATCCCACTGCTGGGTATTTATCTGAAGAAAATAAAAACAATAAATAGTAAAGATATATGCACCTATCTGTTCATTGTAGCATTATTTTCAATAGCCAAGATGTGGAAGCAATGCGAGTGCCCATTGATGGATGAATGGATAAAGAAGATGTGGTGTATATATACAATGGAGTATTACTCAGCCATAAAAAGAATGAAATATTGCCATTTGCAACAACATGGATGGATCTCAAGGGCATTATGTAAGTGAAACAAGTCATACAGAGAAAGACAAATATCATATGATCTCTCTCATATGTGGAGTCTAAAAAGCAAAACAAGCTCATAGATACAGAGAACAGATTAGTAGTTGCTAGAGATGGGGTTAGGGGAATGGGGAAAATGAGTAAGGACAGTACAAAGAAAAAAGAATCTTAGGTGCATTCATCCAAATATCTCCACCCTTGGCTCAGAGTTCTACTCCATCAGCCCAGGACCTTGGAAACCTCTCAAGGCTATGCATTCAGTCCCTTATAGTTTTTGGACCTTCAGTGTAACTACATGCCTGGTCTTGAATCCCATCTGTCCTCTGGCTACAGGGCGTGAAGTTCACTTTAAGTGCGGTTATGGAGGCATTCTGCCTCTGATGGCATGCCCTGAGCTGACAGTTGGCTGATCCGAGCTTATCCTTTTCTTTCATCAAGTCTAAAGCAGTTAACAAAAGCCAGCAAACTGCTGCCTTACAACTACCGTTGCTTCCACACACTACAAGGGCTAGTTACTGTGTAAGCCAGTGCTGCCACCTGTAGCTTATTCAACACTCTGCAGGTGAGAGTGTTCATAGATTTGGTGCTACTGCATACCAGGAATTGTCATCACTCTATTTGTCACCCACAAACGGGGTCCTTGTTGCTGTCTTACTTTTGATGGACTTACTTACTGCTGGAGTAATCAAATTCCAGGATTCCATTCTGAGGGTCAGCTTTCCAAGTTTGGTTTGGATTCCTCAGAAAGGGTATGAGTACTTTAATGGAGAAGTGATCCCAAGGAGTAGGAGCAAGGATAGTGGGAATGGAATAGGGCAGGAGGAAAATCCGATGAAAGAATTTGCTACAAAGATAATTACCATTGTGTTCAGCTGACCTTCCATCCCACTGGGGACCCTGTAAGTGTTGTGCAGAATGCCTCTTGTTATTGTGCCTCTAAAGAGAGTGAGACAGGGCCATATATCCACCAGCTTTCATCCAGAATTTTTTTTAAAAATTTTTTAAAATTTCTTTTCAGCATAACATAATTCATAGTTTTACACCACACCCAGTGCTCCATGCAATGCGTGCCCTCCATAATACCCACCACCAGGCTCCCCCAACCTCCCACCCCCCGCCCCTTCAAAACCCTCAGGTTATTTTTCAGAGTCCATAGTCTCTCATGGTTCATCTCCCCCCCAATTTCCCTCAACTCCCTTCTCCTCTCCATCTCCCCATGTCCTCC
>PISX010033987.1:0-14493 GCA_004024625.1 Mellivora capensis | reverse complement strand
TGAGGATATGCATAGGACCTCTGTGGTAGTAAAGTCATAGGTGAAGAGGGGTCCCTTGGGATTTCTAGCAAACTGAATACTTATTGTTCTGTTGCCGACCACTCTCTTTTATTCTAGAAAACAGCTTCTCTTCTTTGGGGTTGCTAACCCTACCATTCTTTCAACCACATGAGTTTGATAGAAAGTGGCAGTTACAATTTCTTCTCCTAATTACCAGTCTCAATTGATGGGTTTGGGAATGGATACATGATCCACCTAGGCCAATTTGAATCCTACCCTCATGATTTTCTAACTAGAGATCAGAGCTTTGACTCTTTCTGTAGTATCAAAGTTGGGAGATGTGGGCCTAAAAGTACTAGGTGGCCATGTTTGAAGACAAACAGAGGTTGGTCTGAGAAAATAAGGATGTGGATTGGGAAGAGGAATAGAGAAGATGATCATCCTGGTGACACAACAGAGAGTCCCTGTTTCTAGGGATCTCTGAGACCTAGCTGCCTTTACAGAATTTCCTGCTGATTGATTAGGTGAAACAATAAATTCACCTCTTTCCTAAATTAGTTCAAGTTGTGGGTCTGCTACTTGGTATCAAATAATCTTCAATACACTAAATTTGAATGACTCATGTGGATCTTTATCAAGCACAGAGTACCATACTGGATTTGGTTTTGCTAATAAAGAAGAAAGGGACAAAAAGTAACATACAGAGTCACCACTGAATTTCAAGGACTATACATACTTAATTTTTTCCTTACAGCAACTCTAAGAAGTAGGTATTGCTTTCAAAAACTTGAGCCTTTTTTCTGCACAGCAAAGGAAACAGTCAACAAAACAAAGAGGCAACCCACGGAATGGGAGAAGATACTTGCAAATGACAGTACAGACAAAACGTTGATATCCAGGATCTATAAAGAACATCTCAAACTCAACACACAAAAAACAGATAATCATATCAAAAAATGGGCAGAAGACATGAACAGACACTTCTCCAATGAAGACATACAAATGGCTATCAGACACATGAAAAAATGTTCATCATCACTAGCCATCAGGGAGATTCAAATTAAAACCACATTGAGATATCACCTTGCACCAGTTAGAATGGCCAAAATTAACAAGACAGGAAACAACGTGTGTTGGAGAGGATGTGGAGAAAGAGGAACCCTCTTACTCTGTTGGTGGGAATGCAAGTTGGTGCAGCCACTTTGGAGAACAGTGTGGAGATTCCTCAAGAAGTTAAAAATAGAGCTTCCCTATGACCCTGCAATTGCACTACTGGGTATTTACCCCAAAGATACAGATGTGGTGAAAAGAAGGGCCATCTGTACCCCAGTGTTTATAGCAGCAATGGCCATGGTCGCCAAACTGTGGAAAGAACCAAGATGCCCTTCAACGGACGAATGGATAAGGAAGATGTGGTCCATATACACTATGGAGTGTTATGCCTCCATCAGAAAGGATGAATACCCAACTTTTGTAGCAACATGGATGGGACTGGAAGAGATTATGCTGAGTGAAATAAGTCAAGCAGAGAGAGTCAATTATCATATGATTTCACTTATTTGTGGAGCATAACAAATAACACAGAGGACATGGGGAGATGGAGAGGAGAAGGGAGTTGAGGGAAATTGGAGGGGGAGATGAACCATGAGAGACTATGGACTCTGAAAAACAACCTGAGGGGTTTTGAAGGGGCAGGGGGTGGGAGGTTGGGGGAGCCAGGTGGAGGGTATTGTGGAGGGCACACATTGTATGAAGTACTGGGTGTGGTGCAAAAACTATGAATTCTGTTACGCTAAAAAGAATTTAAAAAAATTTTTTTTAAAAATTGAGCCTTATTGTGGTTGGTAACTTATCCAAGCCTTCACAAGTAGGAACAGAGGTGAAATTTGAACTTAGATCTGTCTGTGTATCTTATTCTTATTCCTCTACTACATGTTGCCCTTATGGGGTCTTACAATACAATTCAGAAAAGAGATATTTATACAAACAATATAAAGGGATATGAGTTGATGCAAACAAGGAGTGGCAAGAGAGGAAGCATTGAGTGTGGACTGATCACCCAAATTCTAGGTACCAAATTGGAATCTTTTTTTTTAAAGATTTTATTTATTCATTGGACAGAGAGAGAGATCACAAGTAGGCAGAGAGGCAGGCAGAGAGAGGGAGAAGCAGACTCCCTGCCGAGCAGAGAGCCTGATGTGGAGCTCGATCTCAGGACCCTGAGATCATGACCCGAGCCGAAGGCAGAGGCTTTAACCCACTGAGCCACCCAGGCGCCCCTCCAAATTGGAATCTTGAAGCCCTATTACTGCTTTCAAATCCTGTCCTTGCCATGAACCTAAAAAAATATCATTGTTACTAGAAAAAAGCCTTTGTCTAGGTCTCCTAACTTAAATATGCTCAGATCTATAAGCTGGAGGTAGAAAATAAAGTCTTCAAAGACAGCAATTTTATTAGGAGAGGAGTAATGTTTAACCAAATTGATAATAAAATGTGGAGATCAGCAAAACCATCCAAGGCAGGGCAGGGAAAATGGCTCTAACCATAGCAGAAATTACTGAAGTTCTTTATATGCGAAAACGATTGGCTGATGGTAAGGGCTGTAAAACATTGAAATGGGTTACCAGGGCAAGCTAAGGAATCTATTCATCTACAGGCCTTTAAAATAGTAAAATTTTCTTCATCTGAATGGCTTTACGTGTGGTCTTCCTTGAGGCAGGGTGAGGTTAGGAAACTACAGAGGGAGGGATGACCTCTCCAAATCCCTTCCCAAGCCTGTTGATTCTCCCTACCTGATGGTCATCACCTTGACGAAGGGGTTCTTTGCCATTCATCAAGCTGCCCCTCTCCTAGTCCTACCTTAGTATGCACAAATTCACAACTGCTGTAGAAATGATTGAAATATTTAGACATAATGGAGGAAGTTTAATAGGGTCCAGTGGGAAACCCAGGTGTTTAGATCAGCTTAAAAATAATAACCACCTCCCCTGCCGGGGGCTTTCTATTCACAATCAGCTCTGCTTTTATTCTTAACCATAAAGGCTACCTCAGACAGGAAATTATTCACGTGATTGGTCTTTACAAGTGCTGTTGGGTTTAAACTGAGGGCTGTAGAGGTCATTAGTGGGCAGCCATGTGATTAACCTTTGCTAGCCCATTGCTTTTCACACTTTGTTAACAGCTTCCATTATTGCCCCTCTGAGTCTTGAGGAAGCTGTTTATTGACAGTATTAAAAATACATAGCTACAAATTCTTAAAGCCTTGTGTTAAAGAAAAAGAAAAAAAAAAAAAACCCTCCCAACATCTTACAGCCAGCCGACTGGGGAAATGGAAAACCTTTAATTTACCATAAAGGTTTATCAAGACCTGCATTAAGTAACACTATGTTCAGCTCAATGCTAGTCCCTATTGTTGCTCCTTTCTTTCATATTTTTATATATTAGGTTGACACTAGAGAATTTCTTTTTAACACCACAGAATTTTAAAATTTGAGGAGGGAGCTGTAAAACCTCTGGAAGTATCTAAAGCTTGGACTCTGTTATTTCTGAGGAAATTAAGTTGTACATGTTTTGGGGGGAGAGCAAGAAAGAGGCTGATAAGGAAAATGTCTCTCTTGAGAAAAAGTGAAGTCTTTGCACCAAGAGTTTTAGAAACGATTTTTGTGTGTGACTCAGTACTTATTCTGAGGGGAATAAATGATGGTTGTTTGAGTTTTCACCCTTCTCCCCACTCCCACCCTGGGCTATAAAATGTCTTGGGAGGCATTTCCTAGAATTGTTTGTGCAAGAAAGACCATATTGATGCTTCCCTACCAGTAATATGCCTAAAATCTACTTAAAGGATGGCATTCTTCAAGGGATCCTCGGCCCATGACCCCTCCCACTGCCCCCATGACCTTCCTAAGAGAACTGAATGCCCTCTCTATGACCCCCCACCTCAGCATAAGATTTCTTCCCAAGCACTTTCCTTTTACTTACTGAATTCCAGTGAAGAATTTAAGTCCCTGCTTCAGAAGTATCTAAAGCTTCCCACTCCTAGGTCAGAATTCATATTCAAGGAGGAAAAAGGCCCAGGAGATGATTCCTCAAGAGAGTTAGCCCAAGAGATTTATAAATGCGTATGTAATACATGATACACACACATACACACACACACACACACACACACACACTAAATCTATAAATACATATACATGGCATATATGTGTATATATACATATGTATAGGTATATATAGGATAAATACATATAAATATATATAAAATAAATGAGTAGGAAAGGAAACCTCTAAAATTCCATTTAAAACTTCTTTGCTTAAGAGATTTGGAGAAAGGAACAATATACAAAAAGAGAGATGATTCTCCTTCAATTGCCTTGAGTCTTGTTTGTTTCTATTTTAATGCTTTTGCTTTAAGTTATTCATATGCTATTTAAAACATGTAGCTATAGGCCTAAATTCTTTTCCTGGGAATAATCACTGAGCAAGTATTACTTCTCTCCTAGGAAAAATATGAAGTAATTAGTGATCTTATTGAAAGAAGACAAGCATAATAAGTGGGGTTACTGCCTTTTCCCAGAACTGCTATCTGCTATAATGAGCTCTGACGTTTTGCATGGATTATACTGTTGCCAAGCTCTAATCTCTATGGGTATACTCTGGTCAACAAATCCAAACAAATAAACAAACAAAGGTTCAGTTTCCCTTTTTAAAAAACCTTTTATAACTTTTAAAACTGACAGGACACATATTCCTATATTTCATGATGGAAAGGTGGAGGGGAAATTGTTGCTAAGATAAGACTTTGTGTTTTATGTCAAATTGTATCTGGAAGCTCATTTTAAAAGTGAAATTATAACCCGCCCACCCCCCAAAAGCAGGGATTTGAGATGAAAATGCCAAAATAACTTTAATTATAGGTTTGTTAGGGGGTGTGACATTAAAATATCAGTCAGTGGAAAACTTCACATTGTTAACGTGTCACTCAAAAAATTTGAAATTTGCGTTATACCATTACTATTTATTTGTACATTCTTGGTCTCCAAAGCACATGCTTTCTAGATAAGAGCCCAAATCACTATAGCAAGTGGCCCAACATTTTCAATTTTCTTGTAAAATCAGTTAAATATAAATCATTGTAGGCTTCTTAATGTAAAACCTTGGTTCTACTTATTGCAAATTTTTGAAATTGGTCTGAATCACATATAATTTTTTTAATATAGAAAAATAACAAATTTCAATTCACTCTATAATCTTTCCATTTTTTTCTACAAAATTCAAAATAATATTGTGCCACTGGGGAAAAAAGTATATAGTAGCCTGTAACATCAAACTACTACTTCTTACCCTAGACGTATTGTAGACAATAATTGGTTTTCTCCACTCCCTCTCCCAGGCTGCATGAGAAAGGAAACCATGGAAACTGGGCCACCATAAAGCAATGCTTTCTAACCTCAGCTGAGCTCTCACTGATCCTCAGAAATGGTTTTACACATCCCTTGTTGACTAATCATTATAGAGAACCACAGTGGCTGTTTTCAACATTCATCCTCAAAGGCCCACCCCTTGACTTCCTTCAACTTAACCTCACTCACAGGACATGACCTTATGGCCTACTTCAGTGAGGAAGGTCAGTCAGCATGAGCTCCTTGCACTGGTCTTTGACCAAAACAGACCTGGGCCTTGGCCTGCCTGGCAGGCCTAACTGGGCCCAGCACATGTAACTGGCTTTAGTTCTCCCCACTTGAATATGCTCCCTACCCTGACGAGGCAGCCCCAACTTGATAGTTCATCTTTCTTTAAGGCCTATATGTTGCAGCCTGGCCCCTGCTTACCTTAATCCAGAATGTACTACAACTTATAACAGTATTTTTTATCTCTTCTGCCAGTGGCCCCATCCTGTGGCTGAGAACATGGCCAGCTCTCCTTTATCTTTGCAAGTTTCCTTTGAGGTCTTTCTCTCCATCACAATTTCTACTCAGCCAAAGTTTTATCTTTGGCCTTCTTCTTTAGTTCCCTCTCTTTTACAATCTGTCTTCACTATGTGTCTTTTTTAGTAATTTCATCAAAATGAAGTCATCAGCTCTGATCTTTAAGCCACAAATTCCTCAGTCCCTAAACTCACATTTCTAATTTTCAGAGCCATTGATTAATTCCTCAAACTAAAACTCTCTTTACCCATCAAACTAACGCTTCTTCTCAACTTCCTCGTTTTGGTAGCTATTGTCACTAATGTCCCAGAACCATGGGTGTTTCTTCCTTCTCCAATAAACTGTTATGACACTTTTATAATAAACCCAAACTCCTTCCCATGACCTGAGACTCTCTGTATATATCTCTGACCTCATACATCTGTTTCCTTCCCTGGTTCACCATGATTTGGACACTCTGGTCTTTAATTTCTACTCTTCGAATCCACCAGGCTTGCTCTGTCCTTGGGGTTTTTACGGGTTGTCATCTCCCTTCCTGGAACTTCTCTACCCTGCAGATCATCCCAGAGTGGCTCCTTGTCATCTGACCAACATGTCACCTCATCAGAGTGATGGTTCGAGAAACTCTGTCATATCCCACTGTTTATATTTTCCTGATAAAACTTCTGTGACTGATAGCAATCAGGCAGGACTAAGAAATAATGAGTAACTAAACTATAGGAGTGGCAGTAAGCAGGCAAAGGAAAAGACAGGCTTCAGAATTGATTAAGAAACAAAAATCAAGAGAATTTCATGACAATTGTACAAGTAGTAGTAAAATTGTACTTTAACTTGTAGTACAAGTTAAAGATTATTCCCAAATTTTTGACTTGGGAGACCAGGTATATAATGGAGTTATTAAGCAGAGTCAAAAATACAACCCAAATAGCTGATTTTGGAGGAAAGACAATCAGTTCAGCTAGGAGTGTGCTGAGGTTGTGGTGTCTACAGTGCAGACTGAAAGATTTCCACAAGGCAACTGGAAATATGGGCCCAGAGCCCATGAGAAATCATTTGGAACTCTATAAATAGAAGACATGAGGTATTAAGAGTAAAATTCAACCTTTCAGCTGCAAAATTATTTAATGCCCATTTATATCATTCCTACTTAGAAAAAAAAAAGAAAAACTAATCTTTACAAATAATTCAATATTATTCTTGCTTTCATGACACCCATACTTCTCAGAAAAACATTATAATCTTTTTTATAATCCTGTTTTATCTTGGGACTTATTGATCTGAGCCTGTTTAATTAGCTCCCAAATAATAGCTACTGACATGGCATCTAAAGCAGGTCACCTTGCTGTATGACCTTGTGCAAGTCATTTTACTTCTCAGAACATAAATACCCTATTCAATCTACTTTCAGTTCAGTTATCCTATGAGATCAAATATCACATTAAATCCTTATCACTTTTTCTACTGCCAGCAGGACTTACTGCAAACCTACTAGAAAAATCTTTGGGGATATGTAGAAGAATATTTATTTCAGCTGCTAAGTCATAGCAGAAAGTTGAAACTTGGAGCTTTGAGGGAGCTCACAAGGTCATTCTACATAAGGGAAAGATCAAATAATGTTACTGCAAACTGCTATTGTAATTCATTCTTCCATAAAGATGACCTCTGTTGTACTAGCAAGTTCACAAGACCCTGGGTTATCAGCCAAACAAATGCCACTTCAGCAAGTTATTGCTGCCTGGGGCCAGCTTTAACTTGCATTGTCAACTTTTTTCCTATCTAAAGTTCTACTGTAAGTTTTGCATTCATAAACCATGTTCCCCTTGGCTTTATTGCTTGCCCTCTAATGACTTCTCCCCTCCTCTTGGTTGTTAAAGAGAGTTCCATTGTGTCTACTAACACCAGAGAGATTCACTCAGTGATGCAAAAGAGTCACATTCAAATAGTTTTTAGGTGGAACAAAATGCAAAAGCCCACTGAACATTTCCTTACTATGTGAAAATTGTTGCCTGCATCTTTGTACCGTACTTCTGGGAATTCAATTCAAAAGAGATGTGTTCAAGTGTGTGACTTTGGCCGTGGTGTATGATCATGAGACAATAGAGGAACACTAAACTTTGTGATAATTTTTCAAATTTGTGGTTCTATGCAAAATTTTACCAATTTTCCATTCACTAGAACTGAATTCGAAATAGATTTAGAAAATGTGGTAGTTGTCTAAATGAAAATAAATGTTGTTTCAACAGTCTTTTTTCCCCCTTTAAATTGATGGTTAAGTGTATAACAAAAGGAGAAGACAACAAACAACATATATATACTTGCCTGAAAAAGCCAAAATAATGCCACCCACATACACAGAATACCACACACAGTCGTTTTATAAAGAAAAATCAGATGCCATATAGGGTAACGATTGAATATTGATGACACTTTTTTCTACCCCATACAAATTACTCCTGCTAAAATGCACCCAGCTTGTTTTTTGCTAGTGTTCCCCTCCATTATGCTGTCAAGTGTAGATTAAGGACATATCCTAGGAGCATTCTTCATAAGAACATTTCTCTCAGTGCTACTTAAACATGGCCTCTCATGTATATCCTCTGCGTCACTGGCCTTTGATATGTCAGTAAAGTATCTTTGCTTTAAGAAAAATGAGGAGAAGTAGCCTCTTCTAGGAAAAATCTATGAGTATAAGTAGGTAATGGAGGTTGAGAGTACAAAACCTAGAAGCCTAATACAAATTCTCCTTAAGAACATACCATTCTCCTGTAACATGAAAATGACTGGCATTGCCCTAATATGTGCCCTCTGCATCTTAAGTGATTGCAGAGCAACTTTCACCAAGTTGCTAGAACTCATGGCTTTAAAAGCATTACCCCTGTCGCTCATGCTCATAAAAAGAAACCTGATTAATCCCACAAGGCAGATTATACTGATTTGACAAGGGGATTCTTGTATTTATATCAAATAAGATTTTGCTTGATGTTTGAAAACTGGCAACTCATAGAGACATAAAATACACTGTGGGGGCACCCGAGGGGCTCAGTTAAGCATCTGACTTGATTTCGGCTCAGGTCATGATCTCAGGGTTGCAGGAGGGAGCCCCACATTAGGCTGGGTGTGGAGCCTGCTTAAGATTCTCTATCTTCTTCTCCCTCTGTCCCTCCCTGCCCCTTCTCTAAACACTAGAATACAATGCACTGTGAAGTTCTGAATTCTTTACTTTGTCCCCTTTTCTTAACTCATTCTCTCCTTCCAACTCCATGCAAAGCATTTATTCATTAATCTAACAAACATTTATTGGTCTCTCACATGTGCCAAGTACTGTTCTAAGCACAGGAAATACAGCCATGAACAAAACAGACAAAAAGTCCTGCTCCCATTCTTCATCTCTCAGGTTTGTGTGTCAAGGTAAAGGAGAGCTGTCTTCTTTCTCCCAAATCTTGTTGGTCTGCACTTTCACTTGGGAAAAAGGTCAGTTGTCTAAGAAAAAGAGCTCTCTCGTTTGTTAGAATAAATAAAGGTCATCAACAGTCATACACATATTCACCCAACAATTATTCCTGAGCATCTCCTAGATGCCAGGATCTAGGCTTCAAACTGGGGACAGCCAGAAGAAAACCACACAGTCCTTCGCTTAGGCGGGGATTATACATTTTTGCAATGTCTTTCATGTGAACAAATTAACAACCTATAGTTTTAATATTGAACTTGAATTTTTGAAGTCTGCTGATAGCTGAGAGTTAGTTGCTTTTCTTTTTTCTTAAACCAAGTATTTGTCATGATGCGCTTAAGTATAGACTCTGGGGATAATGGTCACTTCTCAAAAATATGCCACTGCCCAACTTGAAAAGAGTTAGGCTAGGCTTGGACGTGCATCTGAGTGTTCTCACTCCATTTTCAAAAGTCACAATTACCGCTATGTTTTCAATTAACTACAGTAACTGAAATTAATATTCCATTATACTTTTTTGATCGAGCTTTAATTTAACCAACAATAATGATCAGGGCATAAAATAGGCCAAGTCCTTTGTTTAGGGTTTGGTGAATAGAACCATATGTCTGACCTCAACCCTTTAGGGAATGGACACTCAGAAAATATTTACATGGCCTTCAGTTTTGTTTGTTATTTTCCTGTTGCTTTTTTGGTCTATGTGGCTTTGTTTTCTCTACTCACGACATGTGAGGGGTGAGGCTGGAGTCAGGGGTTTTACTTTACTTCTGGAATTGTGGCATTTTAAAATGTCACCCTATTTTTCATCCATTAAATCTTTTTTCTGTTAAGTATTTATTCCAGAAGCCTTTGGTCAAAGTGTACACAAAAAATTAGTGAATATTTCTTTTCTTTCTTTTTTTTTTTTTTTTGGTCCTTGTGTGTGTGTGTGTGTGTGTGTATGTGTGTGTCTCGTGCCCATGTGTGCATGTACACACACAGATAAATAGATATCTACTCCAAACTGTTGATATCTAGATATCCCACCTGGGGTAGGAGGTTGACAATCCCTATAGCAATCTATAACCCAAATGCTCTATGGGAAGCATATGGTCCTTGGTGGTGGATCTCTGTCATTGCTCACCAGGTGAACATACTATGGCTTTGAGCCAGACACTCTTGAGAGCAAATTCTGGCTTTACTTTTTAGCAGTATGTGACTGGGCAAGTTACTTATTAACATGTCTGCTTATCTGCATAATAAAAATAATAAATGTTACTGACATTGGGGTGCCTGGGTGGCTCAGTCAGTTGGGCTTCTCACTCCTGGTTTCAGTTCAGGTCATGATCTCAATGTCCTGAGATGGTGCCTTGCAACTGGCTTCACACTGTGTGGGGAGTCTGCTTGAGATTTTCTCTCCCTCTGCACCTCCTCATTCTCATGTTCGCTCTCTCTTTCTGTCTCAAATAAATTAAATTAATAAATAAAATCTTTAAATGTTATTGACATTGTTGACTAGGTTATGAAGATCAGAGATAATATATATGTTGAATAAAACATAGACTCTCTGCAAAAGGCATTCAGTACCTGGCAGTTGTCACTAGCATTGTCCATTGTCATCAGTGTTATCCATTGTCATCATGATCTCTTCCCACTTTCCCTTCCATTCTTTCCCTCGTTTTCATCACCCGGCCTCTTTCATTTCATTTTTTTTTCTTTTCTTCTCACTTTCTGATTTCATTTTTCTCTACTCTCTCCTGTGAGTGTCTCAGTTCTGTGGGTGATGTCCAAAGACATTTCTCAGGCCCACCAGCGACACTCAGAGATAAAGTTGCTGCAGACCCTTGTTCTCCATGACCAGCCAAGAAGAAAAGCCAGAGAAAACTCCATCCAGGAAATACTGTCCTGTGTACAAAGATGCCCAGTGCATTCTAGCAATGCAGTCTGGCTACAGTTAACCTATTGCCTAAAACTGATGTGTGTCTTTACTGCAAGTATTATCAAGACCCAGATATTTTAACATTCCTTCCTTCATTTATTTATTCATTTAGAAAATGTATTAAAGATATACAATATTCTGGATCCTCTGCTAAAATTAAAATCATGAAAGGCTTTCTTGTTATTTATCTTCATTTATTTATCAACAAATTCTACAAATATATGTAAAGTGAATAGTGAACAACACAAAGTTTCCAGCTTTGAAAACAATTTATATGCATGAATGTAGGTCATGTATACATATTTTGGCTTCTTTTTCTGTTAAAATGAGGCTGCACCCTCAATATGTCAGGTTCTGAACTGGATGCCAAAATACAAAGTTGAAAAAACAAAATATGGTCCTGATTTTTGTTCATTCCTTTATTCATTAATTCACTCAGTAAATATTTTCAAATACTTTGTGCAGAATTGGGTTAGGGGCTTCAGATACAAACTTGATCAAAATAGACATTAATCTTGACTTCATGAAACTTATTTCCTGGTATGGAAAAGAAAAAATAAAACAAACATAACCACCACCCCCCAAATAAATAATTACAAATTATAAGGAGAGCCATATGAGACAACAATGGGCAAATACGGAAATATTAAGATGGTGTAGTGGGGAACAGAAGAGTAATCTGATCATCAAAATTCAATATTTGCTCATCTGTCTATCAATGTATAGGCAAATTACTGCTTCCTTCATCCCCAACAAGTTTTGAAGAAGCAATAAAATATTCTAAGAGCAGTAAAGGAGCACACAGTACAATGTAGACACAGGTGAATGAGCAACCAAAATTGTGTGGGATCCTAATATTAACAAAGAAATACAGGAGGGCAAGTAAGATACTTAGTAGAAAGGCATAAAATACCATAGGAAGGAGAAAATAACAGGGGTGGGGTTGGTAGAAAACCACCTATTTCTAGCCCAGGCCCATGAAGAGTGGCAGCAACTTCTACTTAATCATGTTGTCAAAGTGTCACTGTGGAACTCACACGTTGGATCTGCATATGTGGTTTCTCAGCCTATCTCAACGATCCTGCAGGCTTTCATGGCCTGGTCCTTGAATCTGCTGCTTGTCTTGCTACTGAAGGAGCTCTGGGTTAGCATCAAAGACCTACACTCAAGTCCATCTCTGTTACTCATTAGCTGTGTAATCTTGAGCAGATCACTTCCTAGCTCCAACTATCAGTTTTTTACGCTATACAATGGGTTTATTTGTCAGAGCACAGCTATAAACAGCAAAATCCTCTCTAACTTATTAAAACAAAAAGTAGTTTATTACTAAGTATAAGTAGCTTCTCAGATCATTAGAAAACCAGATAACCAGGCTCCAGGCTGTTTCCAGGTACTGCCTTCAGCCCCTAGAATCACTTAACCTCTGGTGTCATCTTTACTAACAATTTAGATGCTTCATGCTTAATCTTTCTCCCTATATTTAACCCTATGACTAATCCAAGTCTCATGAGAGTAGAACTGATAAAACTGAAATTGCATCAAAAATTATAGCTGCAAGAGCATGTGGGAAATGTCATTTTTAGCTGTACAGCCTCTATAGATCAGGAAAGCACACCAAAAGAGGTTGAAACAGGTAGAGCAACACAATCCATACAATTTCTTGCAAAGGACAATACTTACCTCCTCCTAGGTTTGTTACAGGATTAGTGTTTGTGAAGAGGCTTCCATTTAGTAAACACTAGCTTACCTTGGCACCATTGGCCAACATTTCCTGTGCCTTACCACTTGGTCCCAAAGACACTGAGTCCAGCTCAGGAACCCAACCCTACAACACCAGACACATGCCTATGCCATGTGGCTGGATCTTGCTTCCAGCAAACCATGCTTCCTGTCTGATAGACCTTGCTTGCTGGCTTTCAGCATGGACTCATCCAGAAAAAGAGAGGTTCCTTCCCTCAACAAACCAAAGTCCACAAGGTAGGAGTGGTGAGTGCTGGATTTACATCTTCAGAGCTAAGAAAATCCAGAAGGGGGCAACTAATTCTTCTGGAATGGTTAGATAAGACTCCAAATTTTCATTACCCCTGATAATAAACTATCCAGTAGGCAAAACAGAATATGGCTCTCTTTGGCTTTCCTTCTTGACCTATAATCCATCATAAAGGTTTCAGGGCTAAAAGCTCCCTGTATGGACATAGAAACTCTGTTGTATATATATTTAGCTGTTTGATAATCTGGCTCCAAAGCATTAAAGCCAGTTCAGAAAGGATGACCTCTTCTGACACTGCTATTTCTTAAAATAAAAATTTTTTAAGCATAATTTTTCCTATTTGCAAAGTAATATATACTTATTAAATAAAGTTTGGAAAATACTGAAAAGTATAAAGAAAATAACAATTACCTTTCAGACCTTTCATCTCATTGTCTGGCATTAGTTACTGTTAACCATTTGTAACCATTTCTTTCCAAGCAAATACCAGCCAAAAGAAACCCAGTGTAACCATATTATCCTACCAAATTGATTTTAGGGTAAAAGCATTTTAGAAATCAGAATGGTCACTACATAATAATAAAAGCTTCAATTCGCCAGGAATATATAACAATGTTAAACTCTTAGGTATGTTTTATAGCTTCAAAGTATATGAATACAAAACTGAGATATCTGTTAAGAAAAATGTATATGTTCATACATTTTAACACATTTTTTCTGTAATTGATAGATTAAGCAAACAAAGAACAACAAAGATATAGATTTGAAGGCACATAACAAGCCTAATCTAAAGGATATATTATAGAACCCTGCATCCAACTATTTGCTGAACACGTAAGGGCTATTTCAGAAATTAACCATGGGCTAGTTCCATAAAGTCTAATAAATTTCAAAGTCTAATAATTTTCAAAGATTCTCTATTGACCACATCAGCAGGTAACAATTTGTTGCAATTTTTTATTTTAAAAAATAAAAGAAAATCTGAATATATCTATAAAAGTATGATTATGTTTTGTGCTAAAAATGCAAGGTTGGTTTAATATTAGAAAATATTACGTTACAGATAATGGTTGTGTATCCACTGTAATAAGCAAAAGGAAGAAAAATAATATCTATAAATATAGAAAAATCATCTGAGTAGATGTAGGAAAACATCTGAAATAAATGCAAATCCATTCATGAAATAACCTGAGGGTTTTGAAGGGGC
>PISX010033986.1:0-14481 GCA_004024625.1 Mellivora capensis | reverse complement strand
AGTATTCCATTGTGTATATATACCACATCTTCTTTATCCATTCATCTGTTGATGGACATCTAGGTTCTTTCCATAGTTTGGCTATTGTAGACATTGCTGCTATAAACATTCGGGTGCACGTGCCCCTTCGGATCACTACGTTTGTATCTTTAGGGTAAATACCCAGTAGTGCAATTGCTGGGTCATAGGGCAGTTCTATATTAAACTTTTTGAGGAACCTCCACGCTGTTTTCCAGAGTGGTTGCACCAGCTTGCATTCCCACCAACAGTGTAGGAGGGTTCCCCTTTCTCCGCATCCTCGCCGAGAGCTGTCTAATCTTAAACTGATGGTAAGAAGGCTACAGGAACACATTAACTTACATCATAGAAAGGTAATCAACAAAATCCAGGTACTGGTGATCTTTATAGGAAAATGACTCAGTTTCTTCAAAAAAATTTTGCAAGGAATAAAAGAGAGATGGAGTGGGAGCCTATTGATTAAAAGAGATAAGAGACATACTAACAATGGCAATTATATGATTCATTCTTAGATCCAGATTCAAACTGTTAAAAACAAAAAGAAAGAACATTTAGAAGATAATCATGGAAATGTGAACACTGACTTGTTTAGTAGAGAATTTTACATAACTATTTAGGATAAATTTTTAAAAAGCAGGTAGTTTTTATTTATTTATTTTAAATATTTTATTTCTTTATTTTTGAGAGAGAGAGAGAGAGAGAGAGAGAAAGGGAGAGAGCACGAGCAGAGGAGGAGGGAGAAGCAGATTCCCCACTGAGCAGGGAGTTCGATGCAGGACTCAATTCCAGGACGCTGGGATCATGACCTGAGCTGAGGGCATACGCTTAACTAACCGAGCTACCCAGGTGCCCAAAAGGGTTATTTTTTTGGATACTTACTAATGTACTTATAAATGGTATATGTTGCTTAGATTTTATTCAAATATTCAGGGAGGAGGGAGAGATAAGTGGGGGTAAAAAGAAACAAGGTTGGCCATGCTGGGTGATAGCTACATCAAGATCCCTTATACTGTGATCTCTATTTTGTATATGCTTGAAATTTTCATAATCAGGAGTTAAAGTAAAAATTATGGCTGTTTTCCATTGTCTTCCAACCTCCAATGATGCTACCGTGAAGTCTCACACTATTCTTAATGTCAGTATTTTGTATATGACCTTTTATCTTTTTTATTTTTTTAATTTAATTTAGTTTTTTCCCCCCAGTGTTCCAAAATTCATTGTTTATGCATCACACCCAGTGCTCCATGCAATACGTGCCCTACATAATACCTATCATCAGGCTCACACAATCCCCCCCCACCCCCCTCCCTCCAAAATCCTCAGTTTGTTTCTCAGAGTCCACAGTCTCTCATGGTTTTTCTCCCCCTCTGATTTCCCCCAGCTCACTTCTCTCCATCTCCCAATGTCCTCCGTGTTATTCCTTATGCTCCACATGTATATGACCTTTAAATTTCTCTGTACAAGTCATTAGGATCTTACCCTTATACATGGAGTTTTAGAATTTCAAAGCGATGTGCGTTGGTCTGGGTCTTTGTTCACCCATTCTGCTGAGCACTTATTGACACTTCAGTCAACAAACTTAGTTTTCAGTTCTGAAAATTTTTCTTCTATTATTTCTTTGGTAACTTCTTGCCTTCTGTTTTACCTGTTATGTCTTTTGCAACACTTACTAGTTGTTTGTCAGATTCTTGCTGTGAGCTGCTTATATTTATCATTTCTTTTCTATTACTAATCTCATGTTTTTAAATTCTGCTTTCTGGAACAATTTTAACTGGGTTTTCCAGTCCTACTATTGAATATTTTTATTTCTTTTATCATCATTGTAATTTTAAGAGCTTTTTTCTTGTTTTTATCTTGTCCTTTCTGCCCCTCTACCCCATATGTGCAATAATTTCTCATCTTTCAGAGGTTATTTTTTGGAAGTTTTCTTCTGTTTTGCATAGTGTCCATAATATTTAAGTATTTTCCCCCTTAGTGGGGGATACTCTTTCATATTGGAAACTTTCCTCAAATATCTGGCAGTTTCCATCCTCTCATATTTGAGAATGAGGAACTAAAATTCATAGGATTCATAGGATCCAGAATTTTGCTTTTTTAGTGTGGGATCATTGAATATCAGTCTTTGTAGCATTTTCTCTTGAATCTACTAATCATTTCCTGGAGAGTCTAGATCTAGTTCCTGCATTAAGGGAGCCAAATGGTGGGAGGCATAGATGAAACTAGGCATCTCCCTGTTCTCAATGTTAACTTTCATTAAACCTCCTGAATTTAGTAGGCACACATTCCTTCAGCTCTTCCTGGTTTTCTAAATATATAGTCCCTACTTTATACACTTTCCACGGAATAATCATCCTGTCTACTGGCCTAGAGGAAATAATATAGATCTATTGTACCTTTCTGATTTTCTATTAGTTCTGAGATCTTTAGCCCACCTTCTCTGTCTGTCTTGAGATGTACCTGAATCCTCCAGTTCCTGAAATTGTTGGCTGTACCGTCTCTGTTTTTGGATGTCCTAGAATCCTCTAATTCCTGAGCCTTCTTGACCAGGAATAATAAATATGTTTCATCATGTGTTTGTCATATTCAATTGATAATGCTTCTCTCCAAAACTGTGTTGATATAGATTCCGTTTGGGTAGGGTTTGTGATATGATAGTCTAGAACTGATGGGCATGGCAAGGAAAGGTTTTGAGGCAAGGATTTCAAAGAGAGTCTTGAAGAGTAAGTAGTGATTTGTTGGAATCAATTGAAAAGTTGAACAGTTTAATGTTCATTTAAACAGATTGTCAGGAACTTTCTGAAATAAACAATAGAGTTATTTGCAACTTTCCCCCCCGCCCCGGGCAAAAGTTTCTTGGATACTAAAGTCATGTTTATGAAGATACCCCATGTGTACTGTTATATTATTGACAGGACACTGTCCTATAAGACAGTATACTGAATGGGTGTAGATAGTTTAATTTCTCACTGATGATTGTAAAATGAGAAGGATTTAATAGTCATTTCAGGAATCTGGCAGAAAAATATTGATTGTTGCTTATATTACACAGGATTATTTGTGTTGTACTATAGTAATGATTCTTTTTTTTTATTATTATGTTAGTTAGCCAGCATATAGTACATTATTAGTTTTTGATGTATCATTCAATGATTTCATTAGTTGCGTATAACACCCAGTGCTCATCACAACATGTGCCCTCCTTAATACCCATCACCCAGTTACCTCATTCTCCCCTCCCCTCCCCTCTGTAACCCTTAGTTTGTTTCTCAGAGACCAAAGTCTCTTATAGTTTGTCTCCCTCTCTGATTTCTTCCCGTTCCCTTTCCCTTGTGGTCCTCGATGGTATTCCTTATGTTCCATATATGAGTAAAGCCATATGATAATTGTCTTTCTCAGATTGACTTATTTCACTTAGCATAATGCCCTCCAGTTCCATCCATGTTGATGCAAATGGTGGGTATTCATCCTTTCTGATGGAAGCATAATACTGCATTGTATATATGGACCATATCTTCTTTATTCATTCATCTGTTGAAGAGCATCTTGGCTCCTCCCACATTTTGGCTGTTGTGGACATATAGTAATGATTCTTAAATCTTTTTTTTTAAAGATTTTATTTATTTATTTGAGAGAGAGAGAGAGAGAGAATGAGAATGAGAGAGAGAGAAAGCATGAGTGGAGAAAGGTCAGCTGGAGAAGCAGACTCCCTGCCGAGCAGGAAGCCTGATTTAGGACTCAATCCTGGGACTCCAGGATCATGACCTGAGCCGAAGGCAGTTGCTTAACCAACTGAGTCACCCAGGGGCCCCTGATTCTTAAATCTTTAACATAAGTTAATGATGCTGCAGTCCCCTGTGGATTGGTGAGATGTCCTGCTTTATATGGACCTTGGCTGATAGAGGCTACACCATCTTTTAGCTTTCAAACTCACAGAGAAGGTAAGTAGAAGGGGGAGAGAGCTTTGCACCTGCAATTAAATGCTTTGGTCTGGGATTGAAGCATACTAATTTTGCTCATAGCCTACCAGTCAGAGCTAGTTACATGGCCCTTCCTAATTATTAGGGGGCTATGAAATGTATTCTTCCATGTTCTGAGGAAGTAAAAATAGTTTATCATATTGCTTAAGAAACAGCTAAAGACAAATGATAAATACTGATGCTGATTATAAATACTGATAAAGTAGTATTTTAACTATTTTTACATTTCTTAAATATTGACCTGTGTTTTTTATTGATAACCAATTCTCATGGATTGCTTTTCTTATTAAAACCCCAGCCTTAGCTTTTATAAGGCAACATTCTTAAGAACTCTTCACTTTCTTTCATCTTTCATCAATGAAGAATAAGGATGATAACATAGAGTTGTTACTTACTCGTTTTTAATAACTCTGTCCTTACTAGGCTTAGGAATGAGATACTTTGCAATAACTGGAAAGGTAACACATGAAAAGAATAGTGAAATTTATATTGCAAAGTATCCAAACCTGGTTTGGTCTCAAAGGAATCTCCTATCTCCATCTCTTATACTAAATATGTTTTTCTTATGCTGATTCCTCCACTAGACTAGTAAATGTTTTTACTTCCATCTGGATTAAATTCTGAGCTATGCCAGTGATGACACTGTCCAGACTATAATGCAGATGGGATTAGAGAAATGGAATGTCTATAATCACACACACAAGTGCTCTTATACAACAGAACACCTATAATCCAACATAGTCTTACGTAATACATTCCATGTGTTTGAGTGGGGCACAGTGTGATATGGGTATTACTGAAGATTTACCTACTTGTTGTGGAATGGTATAAACTTTGCATGCTGTTGGTTAACAGTATATATTTTTTTGGAATTACATTGTATTGTGTTTCAGTATCCATTCTCCTGGATAAAAATGCAAAATCATTTCCTTTTTAGAGTAGAGCTAACAGCTAAAACTTCTGGAGCTCTTATTAGGTGCCAGAGAAAATACTAAGTGGTTTATATGGGTAATTTATTTAATTCTCAAAACAGCCTGTGATGTTAGTACTGTTGTTATTTACCCATTTGGAGATGGAAAAATGACTCAGGGAAGCTGAGTTACCTGCCCTGGCCACATAGTTTTAGTAGGGGTTCTGACTCAGGCATCTGACTCCAGAACCAGTATTCTTAGCCATGGCCCATGACTCCTCTAGAGTCTAAACTTCTTCATATACATGCTCAGAAGTTGGGTGTCCCTTTGGAGATTTATGAAAAGTGGGATTAATATAGACCATGGTATTTAAAAATAATTGTAGGGAACATTTAGTGTTTAATATTTACCTAAGCCCTTTAATTCCAGGATCCCACAGGAAGCCTTAGATGAATTTTTTAAATCCCCGACCTGATTTAAAGTAAAAAAATTAAAAAAGAGATGTTATTTGGGGCATCTGGGTAGCTCAGTCAGGTAAGCCTCCTACTCCTGATTACCACTCAGGTCATGATCTCGGAGAGGTGAGATTGAACCCTGTGTGAGGCTCCTTGATGAGTGTGGATCCTGCCGAAAAATCTTTCTCCTCCCCTCACTGCCCCTCCCCCCCACTCCTGTGCATAGGCGGATGCGCTCTTTCTCTCTCTGTCCTCCCACCCCCCCAAAAAAAAGAAAAGAAAAAGAAAAAAAAAAAGGAGTTGTAGACTAGAAGTTATACACTAGGATTGAGGTTTAAAAAGTAGCATTTGACCCTACTTCTCAATTGAGACCGTCAAATCACTGTTTACTCTCCAAGACTCTATTTGAAACTCTTGCCTCAAAACCTTGCCATGCCCACGATCATGTTGTAAACCCTACCCAAACAGAATCTGTGTCAACAGTTTTGGAGAGAGATGCTATTTGACTTGCCTGGTTTTAAATTCTAACTCTTTCTTTCCTTTTCTGTATAGTCTTTGGGAAGTTAAATTCATTCATTCAGTTTCAGTGTCCCTGTCTGAAGAATAAGGTTATCACTACCTTAAAAACCTCACTGAATTGTTGAAATAAACAAATGCTGGTAACATAGGTACTATGAAAGCACATGTGTTAATTCTCCTCCTCCCTACCTCATCCCTTCTCTTCCTTTCCTTCATCATCATTCTTACATTTTTTTCTAGTAGTTGTAACAGCAGAATTTAGGAATACCTTTTGATTGAATTAATGTTGTTTTAAAGTGAACATTGAGATCTATGGAATTCTTACATATTATAAAAAATTAGCAGAGAATTAATTTCACATACTTTTCAGTATTGAACAGTCGTTTCATTGGCATATTAGATATTTAGATTCTGTGTAAACATAGCCTAAAGCAGCATAGAATTGAGGCAAAATTGAGGTGTTTAGGGATCATAAAATCTCTTTATTATGCCCTTAGAACAGCAGGTACTATGTCAGTAAGCTGAAATTCCATCAGTTTAAAATTAATTTGAAGGAACTCAATTTACAAAATTTACAAAATCTATTCATTTTAGTCAAATTTTGTTTCTTCTGAACTATTTTAAAAGTTTATGTAAGTTGTAGAATGATATTAATACCTTCCTGCAATATTTTAATCAATTATTTTATACTAGCAGTAGAGAATATTCGATTTACCAAAATACAGGATTACAGAGTTTTATCTACTGTATTTTTAATATTTAGGAATGTATATTTTAAAGTCTATAAACAAATTTTCAAAGCTTAACATGGATTTTTGCAGTTTATACTGATTTTTTGGATCATATTTTCAATAACTTTATTTTGCCAAAATATTATCATTTTTATGATTTTATCTGCAGTCGCTAAAGTAGAATATTAATCTTGGTTTATGATTTGTAGCAATTAGCTGCTAAACTTTATTATTAGTTTCTAATAAATTTCTTATTTTATCTTCTGTATTTGGTGATTTTTAAACACTTTCCATTTTTTGAGAATTTCTTTATCATTTTATTCCTGGTTATCAAAAACAAAATTTTAGGGACCAATCGTATGATTAATTCTAATAATCTCTTCCTAGCTTTCTTCCTCACTTCTTTCTGTTGGGTTAAATGTTTTCATGACTTTATTTATATTTTCATGCTTCTTCTTTCTGCAAGCTGTTACCAAGCAGATGTCCTGGAATTGCTCCTTGTAAAGAAAAGGAAAGTTGAGTCATTTTACTAGATGGGTATTATTTTAGTTAATTTGGGATGCGTTTGAATGTCATTTCTATTGTTTCAAACTTTAGCCACTTTTAGTTTTTGCTTTCTTCAATTCTTCATATATCATGTGTCAGAATGTCTGGAGGTAGAGCCTAAGCATCACTATGTTTTAGAAGTTCTACAGGTGAGTTGCATTTGCAGCTAGGGTTGAAGGCCACTGGCTGGGATGATGATTTACATTACACCCATTTGTAAGGTCTTTTCTCATTGAAACCTGGTCTCCTCATTCAGGAGGTTCTGTGAACTGTACAAGTTTAACAACTTGGTAAGAGGCTGAGAATTATTATGAGGGTGACTAGAGTCAGGTTACTGCCTACCAGGCCTAGAATTCTCCATTTATAAATATTAAGGCACACCTGCCATGATTTTATTCTGTGGTACCCCATGATCAATTAGCCATTGCCACAGATATCTGTGGGTCAGAGCACTCTGATTACTGCCCTATATCTGTACCTGATATGGTTCGGGCAAGTGGACCCTCCCACCTGGCTCCTGCCATGCCAGGATCCCATGATTGCCATTAAAATCAGAGAGCCTGATTCCTTTGCAGCATCCCTCCCCATCATGTATCATCTACAGGAGACAGACTTTGAGGAGCTCTGCAAGAATGTTGTTGCCTCCCTCACCAATGCATTCCTGAGTCCCCTTGTGAAAGGGTGTCCCATGAGCTCTCCCAGGAGTTAAGATTAGGAAGTGGCTGAGCAAGATGCGCACAAATTGATCTAGCCAAACATTCTCATCCCCATGGAATTTTGGATTCTTCTTCCACAGAATGTCAGGGGTTTAAGTTCTGGCATTTCAGTCTCACTCATTACAAGCCACAGTTGAGACTAAGCTCAAATGATCAACCTATCAGACTATTATTGTTAACCATATTAACATATGGTTATGTTAACATATGTTAATATGTAACAAATGTAACACACATATTAAGTCCCAAATCTTGGGTGCTTTTTAAATCTATTTATTTGTGCCATTGTAATATAATATTAGAATCCGTCCACTTATACATACTCCCCAGATTCCTGCTGGTTTATATTACTAACATCCTGCAGTTCTTTGGGTGCATAGGTTATCTCTGTCTGGGCCAGGCCTTATTCTACTATGACTAGGCTATGCAGGGATCTAACTTTCATATGCAGCAGGAGACAATGAGGATTGTTGGGGACAGGTCCTCAGAGGAATAGGCATTTTCTTGTTCATCAGATGCCACTGGTAATAGCCACAGAATGTTGATTTTTCTCTGCCAGAAGGCACTGACCTGCTTCTGTTGGTAAGAAAACTCCAGGGAGATTTGTGGACTCAGAGTTCTCAGCCTTATCTTATCTTCTCAGGGTTTTCATCCCATGTCTCAGGGTTCTGTTCTTTCCCAGCAATGCCCTTGCCTTGGAATAAGAGACCTGTCAAGGTCACTCATTTATCTAGTGTTGCAACTCTTAAACCCTTATACTCAGGCTTTGTACTTGATCTTTGGCCATATATACTCTGTGGATACAGATAAGGGACTCCTTTAAACCTGCTACAGGGGCTTTCTGATTTTAGACCTATGCCCTTTTGTGCATTTGTAACTTTTAATTTTTTTTCCTATGTTGTTCTCTAGAATTATCAGGAGAAGCCATCATATGATACCAATTTTACAATAGTTATTATCATCATAGCAGTCAAATGCTCCATTCACTTGATTTCTCAGTGCCTTTCCTCATTGCATTCTCTTCCATGCCGCCAGTGATAATTTGAGTCATCATGAGGCTATTTCATACCATAGATTCCTAATGTCCTATGCTCCTCACCCACAAT
The DNA here is from genome assembly GCA_004024625.1 of Mellivora capensis. Classification (NCBI taxonomy): domain Eukaryota; kingdom Metazoa; phylum Chordata; class Mammalia; order Carnivora; family Mustelidae; genus Mellivora; species Mellivora capensis. Next base: position 5,502 of record PISX010033986.1, on the reverse strand, counting down.
GTAGGAAGGTTATCCATATGCCCAGTAAACATGTAAGTAAACTGATCCTGCAATCCAATTTTGAGGTTTTGATGCTTTGGGCTGTTGTGGTAATAATTAAGATTTTAGGGTTCTGGAAGAGAATAGATACTGTGTATAAAAGGTCATTATTCAATGGGTATTCCTTTCTAAAAATTATTTTTATTAACATATAATGTATTTGCCCTAGGGGTACAGGTCTGTGACTCGTCAGGCTTATACACTTTACAGCACTCACCATACCACATATCATCCCCAGTGTACATAACCCAACCACCCTCTCCACATCCCTCCTCCCCTCAGTAACCCTCAGTCTGTTTTGTAAGATTAGGAGTCTCTTATGATTTGTCTCCTTCCCGATCCCACCTTGTTTCATTTTTTCCTTCCCTACCCCTTCCCACTCTGCCTCTCAACTTCCTCATATCAGGGAGATCATATGATCATTGTCTTTCTCTGATTGACTTATTTCGCTCAGCATAATACCCTCTAGTTCCATCCATGTCGTTGCAAATGGTAAGATTTCATTTCTTTTGATGGCTGCATAGTATTCATATATATATATATATATACATATATATACACCACATCTTCTTTATCAATTCATCTGTTGATGGATATCTAGGTTCTTTCCATCCATAGTTTGGCTATTGTGGACATTGTTGCTATAAACATTTGGGTGCACATGCCCCTTTAGATCACTTACATTTGTATTTTTAGGGTAAATATCCAGTAGTGAGATTGCTGGGTCATAGGGTAGCTCTATTTTCAATTCTCTGAGGAACCTCCATGCTGTTTTCCAGAGCAGCTTTACCAGTTTGCATTCCCACCAACAGTATAGGAGGGTTCCCCTTTCTCTGCATCCTCACCAACATCTGTTGTTTCCTGACTTATTAATTTAGCCATTCTGACTGGTGTCAGTTGGTATCTCATTGTGGTTTTTATTTGTATTTCCCTGATGATGAGTGATGTGGAGGACTTTTTCATGTGTCTGTTGGCCATCTGGAGGTCTTCTTTGCAGAAATGTCTGTTCATGTCCTCTGCCCATTTCTTGATTAGCTTATTTGTTCTTTGGGTGTTGAGTTTAATAAGTTCTTTGTAGATTTTGGATACTAGCCCTTATCTGACATGTCACTTGCAATATCTTCTCCCATTTTGTCAGTTGTCTTTTGGTTTTGTTGACTGTTTCCTTGCTGTGCAAAAGCTTTTGATCTTATTGAAGTCCCAATAGTTCATTTTTGCCCTTGCTTCCCTTGCCTTTGGTGATATTTCTAGGAAGAAGTTGCTGCAGCTGAGGTGGAAGAGGTTGCTGCGTGTGTTATCCTTTGGATGGATTCCTGTCTCAGATTGAAGTCTTTCATCCATTTTGAGTCCATTTTTGTGTGTGGTGTAAGGAAATAGTCCCGTTTCATTTTTCTGCATGTGGCTGTCCAGTTTTCCAACACCATTTGTTGAAGAGACTGTCTTTTTTCCATTGGACATTCTTTCCTGCTTTGTCGAAGATTAGTTGACCATAGAGTTGAGGGTCCATTTCTGGGCTCTCTATTGTGTTCCTTTGATCTATGGTCTGTTTTTGTGCCAGTACCATTTATATTGTCTTGATGATGACAGCTCTGTAATAGAGCTTGAAGTCTGGAATTGTGATGCCACCAACTTTGGCATTCTTCTTCAACATTCCTCTGGCTATTTGAGGTCTTTTCTGGTTCCATATACATTTTAGGATTATTTGTTCCATTTCTTTAAAAAAAAAAAGATGGTATTTTGATAGGGATTGCATTAGGTAGCATAGACATTTTCACAGTATTTGTTTTTCCAATACATGAGCATGGGGGCATTTTTCCATTTCTTTGTGTCTTCCTCAATATCTTTCATGAGAACTTTGTAGTTTTCTGAGTACAGATTCTTTGCCTCTTTTGTTAGGTTTATTCCTGGGTATCTTATGGTTTTGGATGCAATTGTAAATGGGATTGACTCCTTAATTTCTCTTTCTTCTGTCTTAGTGTTGGTATATAGAAATGCAACTGACTTCTGTGCATTGATTTTATATATTGAAACTTTATTGAATTCCTGTATGAGTTGTAGCAGTTTTGGAGTGGAGTCTTTCAGATTTTCCACATAAAATATTATATCATCTGCAAAGAGTGATAGTTTGACTTCTTTGCGAATTCGGATGCCTTCTATTTATTTTTGTTGTCTGATTGCTGAGGCTAGGACTTCTAGTACTATGTTGAATAGCAGTGGTGATAGTGGACATCCCTGCCATGTTCCTGACATTAGGGGAAAAGCTCTCAGTTTTTCCCTGTTGAGAATGATATTTTCTGTGGGTTTTCATAGATGGCTTTGATGATATTGAGATATGTACCCTTTATCCCTACACTTTGAAGAGTTCTGATCAAGAAAGGATGCTGTACTTTGTCAAATGCTTTTTCAGCATCTATTGAGAGTATCATATGGTTCTTGTTCTTTCTTTTATTAATGTATTGTATCACATTGATTGATTTGTGGATGTTGAACCAATCTTGCCACCCAGGAATAAATCCCACTTGGTTGTGGTGAAGAATCCTTTTAATGTACTGTTGGATCCTATTGGCTAATATTTTGGTGAGAATTTTTGCATCTGTGTTCATCAAGGATATTGGTCTGTAATTCTCTTTTTTGATGTTATCTTTGTCTGGTTTTGGGATCAAGGTAATGCTGGCCTTATAAAATGAATTTGGAAGTGGCGCCTGGGTGGCTCAGTGGGTTAAGCCTCTGCCTTTGGCTTGGGTCATGATCTCGGGATCCTGGGATCAAACCCCACATCAGGCTCTCTGCTCAACAGGGAGCCTGCTTGCCACTCCCTCTCTTCTTGCCTCTCTGACTACTTGTGATCTCTCTCTCTGTCAAATAAATAAATAAAATCTTTAAAAAAAGGAGTTTGGAAGTTTTCTTTCCATTTCTATTTTTTAGAACAGTTTCAGAAGAATAGATATTAATTCTTCTTTAAATGCTTGGTAGAATTCCCCTGGGAAGCCGTCTGGCCCCGGGCTCTTGTTTGTTGGGAGATTTTTGGTGACTACTTCAATCTCCTTACTGGTTATAGATCTGTTGAAGTTTTCTATTTCTTCCTTGTTCAGTTGTGGTAGTTTATATGTCTCTAGGAATGCATCCATTTCTTCCAGATTGTCAAATTTGCTGGCCTATAGTTGCTCATAATATGTTCTTATAATTGTTTGTATTTCTTTGGTGTTGATTGTGATCTCTCCTCTTTCATACATGATTTTTTTTCTTTGGGTCCTTTCTCTTTTCTTTTGCAGAAGTCTGGCCAGGGGCTTATCAATCTTAGTAATTATTTCAAAGAACCCGCTCCTAGTTTCACTAATTTGTTCTACTATTCTTTTAGTTTCTATTTCATTGATATCTGCTCTCATTTTTATTATTTCTCTTCTCCTGCTGGGTTTAGGCTTTGTTTGCTGTTCTTTCTCCAGCTCCTTTAAGTGTAGGGTTAGGTTGTGTACTTGAGCCCTTTCTTGTTTCTTGAGAAAGGCTTGTATTGCTATATACTTTCCTCTCAAGATCGCCTTTGTTGTATCCCACAGATTTTGAATAGTTCTCTTTTCATTTTCATGTTTCCATGATTTTTTTCAATTCTTCTTTAATTTCTTCATTGACCCATTCATTCTTTAGTAGGGTGCTCTTTAGCCTCCATGTATATGAGTTCTTTCCAACTTTTCTCTTGTGATTGAGTTCTAGCTTCAGAGCATTGTGGTCTGAAAATACGCAGGGAATGATCCCAATATTTTGGTACCAGTTGAAACTTGATTTGTGACCCAGGATGTGATCTATTCTGGAGGTGTTTCATGTGCACTAGAGAAGAATGTGTATTCTGTTGCTTTGGGAGGGAATGTTTGAATATATCTGTGATGTCCATCTGGTCCAGTGTGTCATTTAAGGCCTTTATTTCCTTGTTGATCTTTTGCTTGGATAATCTGTCCATTTTAGTGAGGGGGGGTGTTAAATTCTCCTACTATTATTGTATTATGGTCGATGTGTTTCTTTGATTTTGTTATTAATTGGTTTATATAGTTGGCTGCTCCCATGTTAGGGGCATAGATATTTAAAATTGTTAGATCTTCTTGTTGGACAGATCATTTAAGTATGGCATAGTGTCCTTCCTCATCTCTTATTATAGTCTTTGGCTTAAAATCCAATTTATCTAATATAAGGATTGCCACCCCAGCTTTCTTTTGATGCCAATTAGCATGGTAAATTGTTTTCCACCCCCTCACTTTAAATCTGGAGGTGTGTTTGGGTCTAAAATGAGTTTCTTGTAGACAGCATATTGATGGGTTTTGTTTTTTTATCTATTCCTGTATCCTGTGTCTTTTGATTGGGGCATTTAGCCCATTTATATTCAGGGTAACTATTGAAAGACATGAATTTAGTGCCATTGTATTGCCTGTAAGGTGATTGTTACTATATATTGTCTCTGTTCTTTTCTGTCTACTACTTTTAGGCTCTCTTTGCTTAGAGGACCCCTTTCAATAGTTCCTGTAGGGCTGGTTTGGTGTTTGCAAATTCTTTAAATTTTTGTTTGTCCTGGAAGTTTTTTAAATCTTTCCTTCTATTTTCAATGATAGCCTAGCTGGATAGTATTCTTGGCTGCATATTTTTCTCATTTAGTCCTCTGAATATATCATGCCAGTCCTTTCTGGTCTCCCAGGTCTCTGTAGATAAGTCTGCTGCCAGTCTAATATTTCTACCATTGTATGTTACAGACTTCTTCTTCTGAGTTGCTTTCAGGATTTTCTCTTTGTCATTAAGACTTGTAAGTCTTGCTATTAGATGATGGGATGTAGGCCTATTTTTATTGGTTTTGAGGGGGGTTCTCTGTGCCTCCTGGATTTTGATGTTTGTTCCCTTTGCCATATTAGGGAAATTCTCTACTATAATTTAACTCAATATGTCTTCTGCCCCTCTCTCACTTTCTTCTTCTGGAATCCCAATTATTCTAATATTTTTCTCTAATGGTATCACTTATCTCTCAAATTCTCCCTTCATGGTCCAGTAGTTGTTTGTCTCTCTTTTGCTAAGCTTCTTTACTCTCCATCATTTGGTCTTCTATATCACTAATTCTTTCTTCTGCCTCATTTATCCTAGCAGTAAGAGCCTCCATTTTTTTTTGTAGTTTTTTTTTTTAAATTTTTATTTTTTATAAACAAATTTTTATCCCCAGGGGTACATGTCTGTGAATCGCCAGGTTTACACACTTCACAGCACTAACCATAGCACATACCCTCCCCAATGTCCATTACCCCACCCACCTTTCCCGACCCCCTCCCCCCAGCAGCCCTGTTTGTTTTGTAAGATTAAGAGTCACTTATGGTTTGTCTCCCTCCCAATCCCATCTTGTTTCTTTTCTTCTTTTTCTGCCCCCCTAGTCCCCCATGTTGCATCTCCACTTCCTCATATCAGGGATATCATATGATAGTTGTCTTTCTCTGATTG
>PISX010033985.1:0-14493 GCA_004024625.1 Mellivora capensis | reverse complement strand
GGCTCCTCCCACCCCATCCATCAGGGTAAACACCGTCCGGGCCTCTTGCCCGTCCCTCTGCCCTGACTTGCGGGCCGAAGTCTGGAACAGAGCTGGGAGAAGGTGTCGCTCACTGATTTTTCTTCCTTTGAAAGCCGTCTTCTCTGTTATTCGCGGGATTCTGAGTAGAAGGAGTGTGGTGGGGTGTCAGACTGCCTTCTTGATCCCATTCCCACACCAAAGAGATCATGCTCCCGAGACAGATGCTCGGGCCCACAGACCCCTTTTCCTGGGACACCTGCCCTTGGGGGCCACACCCCGGCTTGTTTAAAAATAGCCATCACCTACCATCTGCAGCTTCAGGTCTCATGGTCCCTAGTCCCAAGTGTCAACCACGAGTAAGGGTTCGGAAAAATCGGGTTGTTGACCGTTGTTCAAAGAGCCATCTGTAATTTCCTCATAGTCAAGAGCTTTCTTTACTCTGGTGTCAGTTTGTGACTGTGTCTTCTTAGAAGCGAGAAGAGGAGAGACCGTTAGAAACAGAGCAGGGAGAGATGCCGTCCTGGCCAGTGGTGGGAACGGAGGAGGGCGGGCTGGGCCAAGCCAGACTCAGTGCCCGTGGGACCTGTGTGTCATTCATTTCAGATTTTAGGAGTGAAATTATGAGTGTGTTTCTGTGTGGGCGACTTTGGCAGGGAAGAAGTTGGAGTCAGGAAAACTGTTTCTCTCTCCGTATTTCCCTGCAATCTCCTTTTCAAGACAGGATATTCCGACTTAAAGGCTTCTGTAGCTTGTTTGTGTCTCCTGGGGTCCATCAGTGAGCTGCAATTTTGTAAAAATGGAGCAGACTTGAAATTCGGGGTCTCAGAAGTGCAAAGATGCACATTATTTCATCTCTTTGACCTCTTGTTCTGGAGCTCCTCCGCCCAACATGACGGATGGGTGGGCTGTTGACAATAAACTTAACAGCTCACAGTGACATAGTTCCTTCTATTCCAAAGCGATCTTTCTAGGTAAACAGATAATTCAAAGTTCAAACTTCTTCTCATCTTTCTTTTCTTCCAGTTTCACTGAGCTCTGATTGATACTGTATTAGTCTGCCTTATTCATAACAAAATGATTTGATGTCTGTACATATTGAAAAATGATTATCACAGTTAAGTCTAGTTAATATCCATCATCACATTCGGTTATATATTTTTTTCTTGTGATGGGAACTTTTAAGATCTATTCTCTTAGCAATTTCCAGTGCAACATGGTTTGTTAACTAGAGTCCTCATGTTAAATGTTACATCTCCAGGACTTAGTTTATCTTATAACTGGAAGTGTGTTCCTTGTGCCCACTTCACCCACTACTCCCACCTCCCATCCCCCATCTCTGGCAAACCCCAGGTGTTCCCTGCATCTGTGAGTTCAGCTTCTGTGGGTTCCACATATAAGTGAAATCTTATGGCAGCTGTGTTTCTCTGTCTGCCTTATTTCACTAAGCATAATGCTCTCAAGATCCATCCACACTGTTACAAATGGCAGGGATTTCTTTTTTGTTAGGGCTGGATGATATTTCATTGCATATATATACCACATCTTACTCATCCATTCCCGGTGGACACTTAGGTTGTTTCCATGTCTTGGCTACGGTGAATAATGCTGCAGTCAACATAGGGGTGCAGACATCTTTCCAAGATCGTGATTTTTGTTTTCCTCAGGGAAATACCCAACAATGAAATTGCTCAGTTGTAGGGCAGCTCTATTTTTTTTAAAAGATTTTTAAATTTATTTATTTGACAGACAGAGATTACAAGTAGGCAGAGAGGCAGGCAGAGAGAGAGGAGGAAGCAGGTTCCCCGCTGAGCAGAGAGCCCGATGTGGGGCTCGATCCCAGGACCCTGGGATCATGACCTGAGCCGAAAGCAGAGGCTTTAACCCACTGAGCCACCCAGGAGCCCCTGGGCAGCTTTATTTTTAATTTTTTTGAGGAAACTCCATACTGTTTTCCATAGTAGCTGCACCAACTTGCATTCCCACCAACAGTGCACAGGAGGTCCCTTTCCTCCATATCCTCGTCGACACTAGTTATCTCTTGTATTTTTGCTAACAGTAATCCCAACAGGTATGAGGCATTATCTCATTGTGGTTTTGATTTACATTTCCCTGGTGACAAGTGATGCTGACCGTCTTTTCATGTACCTGTTGGCCATTTGGAGGTCTTCTTTGGAAAAATGTCCATTACAGTCCTCTGCCTATTTTTAAATCAGTTCATTCTTTGCTATTGAGCTGTAGATGTTCTTTATGTATTTTGGGTATTAACCCCTAATATGACCTACAAACGTATTCTCTCCTTCCGGAAGATGTCTTTTTATTTTGCTGATGGTTTCCTCTGCTGCACAAGAGGATTTTAGTTCGACGTATCTCTCTTCACTTCAAACACACACATCCTCACATATCACATGCCTCATATATATGCCCATATATCCTCCTGGCAGCAGGGGTGGAGGTTCAGGGTAGGGTGTCTCTGGTGTCTCTGGTCTGTGTGCAGTCCTTGGAGGCCCTGCAAACTCTCTTGGGATGTCCTTCATTTTGTGGCTCAGCAAGCAACCAAGTTGTGTTGGCAACTACCTACGATAACCAGAGGCACCTTCTGGGCACAAAGATGACATATTTTGTGGCCACCTTAACTTGTCCCCAGGCATCTTCTATACCACTGGTCCCTTCACTGATTTCAGGTCCTTACGGGGGTGCTTGCAGAAACTTCTGGACTCCCTATGGGTCCTGACCAGGCATTAAGAAACTGGAAGGCTCATTGTCTCACTGGGCTGGACACAGTTTCTCTAGTACTCTGGCTACCCCCCGTCAGCCCAGGCATCCTATAGGCAGTCTGTTTTCCCACTGAATTCCAAAGCTCTGTCTTCTTTGGCTTCCTTCCATTGTTCCTCCCCTCTTCAGATATCTCCCGCACACCTCCATGATGGAAAGGGGAAAGAGGACTGCCCTTCTTCCTGTGGGGCAAGACCTCCTTGAACTGAAAACCACACGAAAGTCTACATTCAAACCACCCAGCTTTGCTCCTGCTCTATAAAGGAAGATTACTGGATGCTGGAAATCCTTTTCTCTGTCAACAAAGCCTGCAACTGGGGACTCCCTCTTAACTGAGAAAAGTGGAATTTGAAATATAGAACAATACAAAGACCTTTTGTCCCAGGCAGCAGCCACCATCTCTTTGAAGTAATGAACCTTCTTGTTTAATAGGGGAAGGAGAGACCTCTTGGCATATCCAAGAGTCAGGAATTACTGGGAATGTAATTGCATTGGGTTATAATCTAAGCAAATGTGAGGCCTTTTTATTTTTATTTATTTATTTATTTATTTTAAAGATTTTATTCATTTATTTGTCAGACAGAGTGAGCACAGGCAGACAGAGAGGCAGGCAGAGGCAGAGGGAGAAGCAGACTCCCTGCTGAGCCCGATATGGGACTCGATCCCAGAATGCTGGGATCATGACCTGAGCCCAAGGCAGCTGCTTAACCAACTGAGCCACCCAGGTGTCCCGTGAGGCCTTTTTAAACAAGTTGTTCCACGTATGTCCACGTGGGGGGGAAGAAAGCCTTCAAGGCTTTCATCAGATTCTCAAAATATCAAATTACAAAAAAAGTTAAGAACTACTATTTTAATGCCTCTCTCTGGCTAGTCCTGACAGCATAGTTTGCCCTCTACCCTTGTAAAGCACATTACCATTTTGATTGATAAAAGCTCATTATAATTACCTTCCTGCACACTGGAGTTCCCCAGCACCTCATTGTGACATGCAGAACAACATATCACCCTGATCTTACAGGGGAGAAAAACAAAGCACTAATTTTCTCATTCTGGCCCAGCAGCTAGGGGGCCAACTTTAGAGAAGGCCCCAGAACCTAGAATGTCAGAGCGGAAAAGACCTTGGGGGACATCTCGGAGGAGGTGAAGCTCTGAGTGAGAGCCTTACCTCCCCTGCCCTATCACCCTCGGTACAGAAACAAGACCAGGAAGACTGACAGCCTCACGGTCGGGACAGGGTCGATTCTGGCCGGAGAAACTCCCATCCTAGGAACAGTTTCTGTTCCTGAAAATGTGGTTGCCAACCCTGACTGGCAAGGCCAAGGTGTGATAGAAAACTGAAGGTGGGAGCCCGGGGGTTAAAAGTAACATATAATACAGATTTTAAAACACAGCTAATGAAAATTCTGTAAGGAATCTCTTCTCAAAACAGATCGAATTCCTTGGCATTTAAAACTCTGTCTTGTAAATAATCCTTTTCCCAAAACACCATCTTTAATTGTTCAGGAATTGCCAGTAGCACCATCATGGCTAGGGCAGCTTTTCCTATAAGTTTTATGGAAGGCAAAAGAAAACCTTTTTTTTTTTCTTTTTTCCTTCCCCACCCTTTAGTGTTTGACTTGTCAGCCGCCTTCTCCTATTTCTCCCTCCTCTCCCCTCCCTCCCTCCCCCTCCTTCCTTCCTTACTACTGATCTTCCTTCCTGCCTTCTTCTCCTCCTCCTTCTTCTCTCCTTTTTGTTCTTTGGATTTTTTCCCAATGGCCGCTGCTCAGGGTTGTGAACCCGTAGGTGGCCTTTTCATAGATTCTGGCCTGTGTGCCTGGCCTCATCCTCAGGACCCGAGCCGCCGCAGGCCTAGTACTTCCGGCGAGCACCACACGGTGGCGAGCGCGCCTGCTCTCGAGTGTGCTGGTGGGGGGCGAAGCTGAGCTGTCTACAGGTTTTTAAAAAACCAAAGATTTTAAATACTTGGTTTGAGGCATAAAGCTGAATTCTTTAAAAATTCTGGTTGGAAAGAAGACAGACAGCCAAGAGACTCACGAGAACATACTCAGCATCACTCACCATTGGGAAAATACAAACAGAACCACAGTGAGAGCTCACCTCCCAACTGTCAGAAGGGCCGAAGTCGAAAAGACACAAAGTAGCAGGTGTCGGCGAGGACGCGGGGAAAGGGACCCTCGTGCCCTGTTTGTGGGAGCGCGAGCTGGTGCGGCGCTCTGGAAGACAGCATGGAGCTTCCTCCAAAAGTCAAAAATCGAGCGACCACGGGATCCAGTAATTCCCCGACTGGTATTTACCCAAAGAAAATGAAAACACTAACTTGAAAGGATACACGCACCGTCATGTTTACTGCAGTATTGTTCGCGGGAACCAAGACGCGGAGGCAGCCCTGGTGTCCCTTGTCGGACGCGTGGGTGAAGATGGGAGACACACACATATAAGGCAACAAGATCTGGCCACCCGCAACCACGTGGAAGGACCTAGAGGGTGTTTTGCCGATTGAAAGAAGTCAAACAGAGAAAGACAAATACCATGTGATTTCACTTATCTGTAGAATCTTAACAACAAAACAAATGAATAAGCAGAAAGAAGAAGCAGACCTATAAATACAGAGAAAAAAACTGATGGTTCTGAGGGGATGGGCCTGGGGGGAGGGGAGAAAGGGCTGTGGGTGGGGGGTGGGAGGGACAGGCTCCCAGTTAGGGAGCGCACAAGTGATGGCACGAAAGGCACAGCGCAGGGAGTGAAGTCAAGGGGGTGGCAGTAGCGTGGTCTGGCGGCTGTCTGCCGGGAGCCGGGTGTAAGGCCCAGAGTGGCCAAACCCCCATGCCGTCCGCCTGATACTAAGGTGACATTGTGCACCAACTAGACTAGAAGAAACGTGTTTTTTTTTAAATGCGCATTTTAAGCAATTAAAAAGAAAACACGACAGGTGGAAGAAGGCTTGTGCCTCCTACAGAGTCATCATTCTTACCTCTGGGGATTAACACTGTTGTTGCATCCGAGGTGCTACTAGGAGAATCCACACTCCTGGGCCCACCCCAGCCCCCCACCCCCACCCCTGGCTGAACCCCCGGGAGAGCGTCCTGAGCACCTCTGATTCTGTCCAGCTCTCCAGAGGTTCCTGTGCAAGCATCCAGCCCTGGCTGGCAGGAGTTAGAGGCTGGTGTGGCTCTAGCAGGTTGGGAGTGCAGTGGGCGTGGGTGTGGGGATACAGATCCAGTGGGGGGGTTGGGGAGCACGTACTTCCCTCCAGGCTCCAAGTCCTCCCCTCTGGCCAGCAGACTCCATTCTAGGATTTGAGCCTGGTTCTCCAAACTACCCCTTGGTCTGACCACTTGGGTGGCCTAAGAGAGTATGTCCTGGACACTCGGGGCCTTCATCTCTGATCAGTAGGAAGAATGGCGTCTTGCCAGTGGGCGTCAGCCCCTCTACTTGGGGCTTATTGGAGGCCAACCGTCTTCAAGGCCTTCCTCACCACCCGCCTCATACTTCCTCGGCGACCTCAAGACAGCTCTTCTCTCTTCAGGCATTTGCAAAGTGATCAAGGGTGATGTGGCGTTAGCGTCATCATCCACAAGACTGCCCTGTAAGGCAGGGTGTTGGCGGGACCCCCATCTCACCCCTGGGTACAACGACTCCCAAGATGGATGCTCGGGGTCCAGAAAAACCGGTACACTCAAAATTAGGGTTAATTTCGATGGAAAGGTACTGCTGAAGATCAGCAACAGAAAAAGGCAAGAGTCCAGGAGAGACCGGGAGAAGCTTCCAGCTGGGCGCCCCCCGCAGTGCTGAACGCTTCCAGCAGTGGTGGGGGACCTGCAGGAAGAACCGCCGGCCAGGGAAACCCACGGGAAATTCATCCAAGGGTTTCGCTGGGGGTCACGCAGGCAGGAAGCTCCACGCTGACTTTAGACCCTCAGTACCGGCCCCTGCCCCGCCCCCAGCGCTCCGAAGGTAGAGCCCAGGAGGACAAAAGCAAGTGTTCCCGTAACCCCACGGTTAGCTGAGCACCCAGAGGCACTCTCGGAGGTTATCTCTGGGGAGCTGGAGAGAGCCAGTCTTGAAGACCTTTGGAAGGTCTTTGTGGAGGCCAAGAAAATTAAGGCCATCCCACCTCAAGTTTAGCTGATGTGGAAAACAGAGGCAGAAGAAAATCATTAAAATTCATCACCTACTGACAAGCCCTTGAAACAGACAGAGTGGCTCTCCCCTGGGGACTCAACTGCCCTCACCTTGAGGTTTTGCTAAGGACAATCCTAGCCTGACCCACCCCCTACCCCGACAGGTCCGACTAGGATCCTGTAAGTCTACTTTAACAATTCCTTTATCTCTAAACCTCCAAGATAGTGTCAAGAATCATTCCCAAGCATATAGCCCACTGATGTACATCTAAAGGGTCTCATGAGAAGATTTTTACTACTGGTAATAAATAACCTTTCTCCCCACAATAGCTAGCCCCTCAAGGTCCTGGAGACCTTGCTTCCAGAAATCCTTGGAGACTTACATCATCCATCATCCCCTTTGTCCTCACCCGCCGCCAAGTCCACCCCGGCTCTGCCTTTAAAAGCTCTGACTGTAATCTGGTTTGGGGTCCAAGTCCCTACTCCGCTGCCTTGGGTATACTTGGGCCCAAGCTTAAGCCTGTCAAATAAACCCTTGTGTGATTGCATCGGTGCTTGGCTCCTCGGTGGTCTCTCTGACACGAAAACTCTGAAAACTGGGGCATAACAGTCTGGGGTTTGGGGCCCCCTGGCCTGATGAGTTAACTCTTTCCTGATCCCCTCCCCACGCTGGCTCCGAGCCCGCGTGTCCCCTCCCGCAGGCAGTGGGTGGTCCCTGTGACGCTGGGGTGGGTGGGGGCACAGGGGGCGTCACCGACACTGGGGAGGGGGGCGCAGCTGACCCGCTGGAGTCCTGCCTTCCTGGGGGGACCTCAGTGCCCACAGCCCCGCCCTGCCCCTGCTCTGCCCGCCTCCCGGGCTCTCTGGGCCACCCCAGCCAACCCAGCTCAGCCTCTTCCCGTGTCCCTGGCCTGCTCTGCTCCAACGCCTCCTCCGGCCGACCTCCATGCTGCACGTCTTCTGGACTCAGTACGGCCGCCTACCCCATCCTGTGGGCGCCGTAGGTTCCACCTCCTCAGGTGACCTGGGGACACGGGAACCCGCACCCTGCGGGGTGGCAGTGACGCGCGTGCTCCCCCAGGTCGCTATGCGCCCCGCCCCCGTGGAGGAGCCCGAGGCTGCCCTCCAGCCCGCACCCAGGACCCGCAGCCCGGCCTGCGCACCCTCCTTAACTCCCAGGCAGGACCCAGAGCAGGGCTGCTGGCCCAGGATGGCCGGGGCGGGAGCCCGGGACTGAACCAGGCCTGCGGGGTCCGAGTCCGGCCGGCTGGTCCCTTGTTCTTCTGCCATTGCAAAGCCCTCCATTAAGGGTACAGCTAGCTGGGCGGCTGGGCAAGATCTTCCAAGGCCAGTTTACTCAATAGGGCCTTCTAGGGAAGATGCAGCAAGGGAGAGGAGAAACCTTGTGCCCCGAACCCCGATGCTGGCCAGGACCCTGTGGACAGAACACTGAATCTGCGGGGGTGCTCTCCTTGGTGCCAACCTGGCACCCGGCCCCACCCCAGGAACCTCCCACCTGCCTCTCTCATCCGCCTGGTGCTTCTCACGTCCCCTGCCCGATACCATGTTCTTAGAGCTTCCGGAGGCAGCTTCCAGGGAGGATGGAAGACAGTGGCCCCGGGCACTGCTCTAGACTCTGACACAAAGTCCCCCGGCCTCAGTTTCCCCATCTGCCAGAAAGGCTCCCATGACCTCTAACGTTCCTTTCTCCTGACTTCCAGGCAGTCAAATAGTCCAGGCACTGAGCCATCCCTGCTTCAGACGACAACTGCCTGGGGAGCTTTGAAACACTCTGGTCTGCGTGCTGACCCCCCCACCCCCGTTCCGTTGCAGCTGGTCTGCGTGGAGCCTGCATGAGCATTTCTGCAGAGCTCCCCAGATAACAAGAATGTGCAGCCGAGCTGGGAACCTCTGGCATCTAACTCCTGCTAAGAGATATTTGCATTCTCAAAGGAGACTCCTGGAAACTGGAGGGTCCCCACTCAGCTTACATCTTACAGTGGAGTAACAAGTGTGGTGGCAGGCTGGGGTGATCATCGGGGCCAGCCCCCCTCGAAGTCTTAGGAGGCTGTGGAACCCCATCATGGATAACAGGCATGACAAGCAGAGACCCTTCTTTCTCCATCCTGCCAGGATCTCCCATCCCCCTCGTCCTCCTCTCTCCTCTTTGCCCATCGCCACCCCCCAATCCAGTGGCCTTTGTGCTGACTAAGATCAACTTCTGCCACCTGGAATGGCTTTCCCTTCAGCCTCTCTCCCCATCTTCCCTGTTGTCTCGAGAACCTTCCTTCTTAAGGACATTGTCCGTCTTCACCCTCCACAGGAACAAACTCATACCTTCTACAGGTCCACAGCTTGAGCTGGCAATCAGAATCCTCCTGCTAAGGGTTAGGAGTTGCGGCTGGAGAGCCTAAGGGAGGGGCTGATCTCTAACAGTGACATTCCCTGGGTTACATTTTCACCAAATTTGTCAATATCTTCATTGCATGGATTCAGACCATTCAGAGAAGTGAGATTCAGCACCTTTCAGATTACTGGGAGAAGCTGTGAGGGAAAAGGCAGGGCTGGGACTTGGGGGACCTGGTTCATGTCCCAGTTGTGCCATTAAATACTTGGTACATGACCTTGAACCTGTAAAATGAGATACTACTAACTATTCCTCTTGACGATGCCTTTCTGTGACTTCTGTGACTCTCTGTGGCACATCCTAGCTCCAGAGAGAGCAAAATGGGCTTATGACAAAAAAGAGGAACTGGCTGAAATTTATTCCATAATTACTTGGGGACCTCCTATGTTCAAGACACTGGTGGAAATACTGGGAACAGAGCAGTAAACGCAGTAAATCCCTTCCCTCCTGGAGCTGATGGTGTGGAAGGAGGCTTGGCATTGGGTTTGGGGGCCTCCTGTTGCACCTTTTGTGTCCCGGCTTGGGCGGGGAGGGGGGCACTGTAGGAGCCCCAGTGGCAGGGTTCTGTGAAGCCTACCAGAATAGGTAAGGGAAGGTGCCTGTGGTAGCTTATGATTGTGCTGAGCTACTGGCAGGAGTTCCAAGCTGTAGAGACATTGAGGAAAGAGCTTGCAGGCACAGAAGCCAGCAGGGAACCAAGAAAACCGCCACCAAAGGTGTGATTCTCCAGTCTTGCTAAAGTCTAGTTGCTTTTGCTGTAGCTTTTATCAGATTTTCCATTTGGATAATCATGTCTTTTGCAAATAAATACATCTTTTCTTTTCCTCTCTAATCTGGATGTATTTTATTTCTTTTTCTTGCCTAATTGCACTGGCTAAAGCCTCCGATACAAGACTGATTAGAAATGGTGAGAATGAACATCTTTTTCTTGTTCCTAATCTTAGCGCAAAAGCATTCTGTCCGATATCATTATGTCTGAATATTAGCTGTAGGGTTTTTTTGGTAACTGCTTTTTATCAGTGTGAAAAAGTTCCCATGTATTTCTACTTTGCTAGAAGTCTTTATCAAGAATAGATTTGGGGTTTTTTTCACACGATTTTTCTACATCTATTGAAATCATTATATGCTTTTCTATTTTAGTTCATGATTATGGTGAGTTTTACATGGATTTCTGGGATAAACCCCTGCTGGTTATGATGTGTTTTTTTTTTTTATGTTTTTGGACTTTATTTCTAGTGTTTCATTAAATTTTTTTGCATATAAGTTAATGAGGGATATTGGTTTGTGGTGTGTGTGTGTGTGTGTGTGTGTGTGTGTATGTTTAATGTCCTCTTCTGGTTTTGATATTGGGGTAATTCTGGCCTCATGGAAAAGGGTGGGAAATAGTCTATCCTTTTCAATTTTCAGGAAGAGTTTGCTTAGGTTTGGTATTAATGCCTCTTTAAATGTTTGGTAAAATTTTTTTTATTGTGTTATGTTATTCACCTTATAAGACATCATTAGTTTTTGATGCAGTGTTCCAGAATTCATTGTTTATGCACCACACCCAGTGCTCCATGCAGTACGTGTCCTCCTTAATACCCACCACCAGGCTCACCCATCCTCCTACCCCCCTCCCCTCTAAAACCCTCAGTTTGTTTCTCAGAGTCCACAGTCTCTCATGGTTTGTCTCCCACTCTGATTTCCCCCAATTCACTTTTCCTTTCCTTCTCCTAATGTCCTCCATGCTATTCCTTGTGTTTGGTAAAGTTTACTACTGAAGCCATTTAAGGCTGGAGTTTCCTTGTCAGGAAGACGTTTAACTAAAAATTCACCCTTCTATGGGTGGGGTAATGGACATTGGGGAGGGTATGTGCTATGGTTAGTGCTGTGAAGTGTGTAAACCTGGCGATTCACAGACATGTACCCCTGGGGGAAAAAATTGTTTATAAAAAAATAAAAAATTAAAAAAAAATTCACCCTTCTAATACCTACTGACCTCTGTAGTGACAATCACCTTTTCATTCCTGATATTGGCAATGTCTGTGTCTTCCTTCTTGTTTTGTTTCTTAGTTGGACTAGAAGTTTGTCAGTTTCATTAGTTTTCTCCCAAAACCAGCTTTTGGTTTCATTTATTTCCTCTTCTATTTTTGTTTTCTTTTTTCATTCATTTTCCTGCTTGATCTTTATTATTTCTTCTGCTTTAAGGACTACTTTATATTTCTTATAGAGTATGTCTGCTGGTGACAAATTCGTTCAGCTTTGGTTTGCTGAAAACTCTTTATGTTGTCTTTGTCTTTGAAAGATATTTTCACTGCATCAAAAATTCCAGGTGAGATCTTTCCTTTCAGCATTTTAAACATATTTCTTCAAGCATTTCTACACTGCTTGCTGATGTCTGCATTATTCTTATGTTGATTTTTTGTATATAATATCTTTTTTCCTCACTGGATGATTAAATCTCTTTATCACTAGATTTAAGCAACGTAGTAGAATACTCTGTGTTTCTTGTGCTAGGAGTTCACTGAACTTCTTGGATCTATGGTTTATCGTTTTTGTCAAATTTCGGAAATTATTACACATCACTTCTTCAAATATAATTATCTATTGGATGATCAGTATTGTAAGTTTTACCTTGTTAGTTTTTGGATATTTTCATATTACTAACAAAATTTTTGAGCTTTGCTCTGGAATACACTTAAGTTAGCCTAGAAAGAGTTAACATTTTAATCTTGGTTTTTAAAGTCTTGTTAGGTAGGGCCAAATCAGCATTTTAGTCAAGGGTAAACTTTTCCCCGCTGGTGAGGCAAGACCCTCCTTAGTACTTTTATTGGGTTGGATAACGTCCCCCGTCCCAAAATTCATGTCACCTGGAACCTCGGAATATGAAGTTATTTGGAAATAGAGCCTTGGCGGATGTAATTCACTAGGGTGAGGTCGCATTTAGGGTGGGCCCTGACTCCAATGACCGGTGTCTTTATAGGAAGCGGACAGACAGACACAGGAATGATGGCCACGGGAAGACAGAGGGAGGAGCTGGGGTCATGCAGCTACAAGCCAAGGATTGCCAAGGAGTACTAGTGACCCCAGAAACTGGAAAGAGATGAGGGAGCATTTTCCCCTCCGGCCTTCAGAGGGAGCATGGCCCCGCCGGCATCTTCACTTAAGACTTCAGGCTCCGAGCTGTGAGGGTTTCTGCTGTGTGAAGCCACAGATACAAACCGTGTCCGTGTATCAATCTGTATCCATTTGTGACAACTTGTTACAGCAGCCCCAGAAAGCAAATACAGTTCTTTAACTGATGGTCATTAGTGGTGAATTATGAGGTTTCTACCCTGGATGTTAGAAACAGGCATTAGTGGAGAGCTGGACTCTCAGAATCTGATAGTGTCCACGCACATCTGATGGTCAGCAGCCCGGCCTGCAGGAAGTGCTCTGCGGGTCCTCAGAGTCCTCCCTGTGCAGCTGTTTCCTCTTTGGTCCTCTGCCTGTGACTTGTAGCCATCCCAGAGCCCAGCTCTAGATTCAACCTGGTTCCTTTTGGTGGCTTTTAGAAACCAAGCTCTGGTCACCAGGTGTCCTCATTGCTATAAGAATATCTTTTCTTCTCTATCCTTTCTGCGGAAAAAACCAGAGGATATGTTTTTTTTCTGTTTGTTTGTTTTAAGATTTTATTTATTTACATGACACAGAGAGAGAGAGAGAGAGAGTGAGAGAGGGAACACAAGCATCAGGAGAGGGGGAAGCAGGCTTCCCGCTGAGCAGGGAAGCCCGATGCAGGGCTCAATCCCAGGATCCCAGGATTATGACCTGAGCCGAAGGCAGACGCTTAACCATCTGAGCCACCCAGGCACCCCTGTTTGTTTGTTTTTAAGATTTATTTATTTTTTTGAAGGGGGAAGCCCAGAAGGGGAGGGAGAGGGAATCTTTTTTTTTAAAAGATTATTTATTTATTTATTTATTTGACAGAGAGAGAGAAATCACAAATAGGCAGAGAGAGCAGGGGTGCAGGGGGAAGCAGGCTCTGCGCTGAGCAGAGAGCCCGACGCGGGGCTTGACCCCAGGGCCCTGAGATGATGACCTGAGGCAAAGGCAGAGACTTAACCCGAGAGCCACCTAGGCATCCTGGGAGAGGGAATCTTAAGCAGATTCTGCACAGCAGAAGCCCCACAAAGGCTCAGCCCCATAACCTAGAGATCACGACCTGGATCAAAACCAAGAATCAAATGCATAATGGACTGTGACATCCAAGTGTCCCAAAGCCAGGGGATATGTTAAAATGAAAAATCATGAGTTCATATTGACATGTCTGTTTCAAAATAATTATTACAGAGTTTTGGTCTACTATTACATCTTGCATTATTTTTAAATGTTTGTCTTTTTGGAACAATTATTACATTTTATTTATTTTTTTGAGGATATATGGGCTATTTTATTATTTTGAATATGATCTGAAAACAAAAACTAAATTAACAATAGAAAAATTACAATGTCTTAGAGATTCCAGAAAATGCACTTGGCAGAATTGTTAAATGATTTACTGTCCATTTATTTCTTTGACACAGTACATTTTCTATACATATTTCACCTTCTACCATCAAATAGCGCAGGGGAATTACTGTGTAAAGCTGCAGCCTCTGAGAGATCCTGTACGATGGAAGAAGGCTGCTGTGGCCCACTGATTCGCTTTTGTCTCCTGACAATTCTTCAAGTGAGTGACTATTTGACAAAAAGGGGGGGGGCATCTAAATTGATTTTTACTCAGCTTAATCAACCACATTTTAGCCAGAGTTTGTTCCAGATGACTTTTAAATATAAGAATTCTGTAACAGAATTCATAGTTTTGCACCACACCCAGTGCTCCATGCAATGTGTGCCCTCCATAATACCCACCACCAGGCTCCCCCCACCTCCCACCCCCCTCCCCTTCAAAACCCTCAGGTCCTCAGGTTATTTTCACTGCTGGTGAGTGCAAGTTGGTGCAGCCACTTTGGAGAACAGTGTGGAGGTTCCTCAAGAAGTTAAAAATAGAGCTTCCCTATGACCCTGCAATTGCGCTACTGGGTATTTACCCCAAAGATACAGATGTGGTGAAAAGAAGGGCCATCTGTACCCCAGTGTTCATAGCAGCAATGGCCACGGTCGCCAAACTGTGGAAAGAACCAAGATGCCCTTCAACGGACGAATGGA
>PISX010033984.1:0-14484 GCA_004024625.1 Mellivora capensis | reverse complement strand
CCCTATATCTATTTTACCCATCCCCCACCCCACTTCACCTCTGGCAACCACCAATTTGTTCTCTGTATTTAAGAGTCTGAGTTTTCTTGTTTGCTTCTTTTTTCTGTGTTTGGTCATTTGTTTTGTTTGTTAAATTCCACATATGAGCGAAATCATATGGTATTTGTCTTTCTCTGACTAATTTCACTTGGCATTATACCTTCTAGGTCCATCCATATTATTGCAAAGGGCAGTATCTCATTCTTTTTACGGTTGAGTAATATCCCACTGTGTGTGTGTGTGTGTGTGTGTGTACCACATCTTTATCCATTCACCTATGTTTGGACATATAGGTTGCTTCTAAATCTTGGCTATTGCAAATAACACTGCAATAAACTTGGGATACATATGTCTTTTCAAAATAGTGTTCATTTTCTTTGGATAAATACCCAGTACTGGAATTAATGGATCATATGGTAATTCTATTTTTAATTTTTTGAGGAGCCCCCATAATCTTTTCAACAGTGGCCATACCAATTTGCATTCCCACCAACCTTCTTACACCATTCACAAAAGTAAACACAAAATGGATTAAAGACCTAAATGTGAGAACTGAAGCCATAAAATTCCAAGAGAACATATGCAGTTATTTCTCTGACATCAGCTGTAGGAACATTTTTCTAGGTAAGTCTCCCCAGACAAGGGAAACAAAAGCAAAATTCAACTGTTGGGACTACACCAAAAGGAAAACAAACAAACAAACTTTTGCACAGCAAGGGAAGCAAAACAAAAAGGCAACCTACTGAATGGGAGAAAATATTTGCATATGCTACATCCAATAAAAGGTTAATATTCAAAATATATAAAGAACTTCTACAACCCAACACCATTTTCCTCTTTTTTACCTTCTATTTCTCTTAAGGCATTATGTTATGTTTGTTCCTTCTAGATCAATCTAATTTTTTTAAAAAGACTAATTTATTATTTTAGAGAGAGAGCATGCATGCATGAATGGAGGGGAGGGGCAGAGGGAGAGGGAGAGAACCTCCAGCAGACTCCCCGCTGACCACAGAGCCCAGTGATGGAGAGCAGGTGGAGGGGGGCTCCATCCCATGACACTGAGATCATGACCTGCTCCAAAATCAAGATCTTAAGAACCACCCAGGTGCCTCTAGATTAGTCTTAATTTCTTTTTTTTTTAAGATTTTATTTATTCACTTGACAAAGATCACAAGTAGGCAGAGAGGCAGGCAGAGAGAGAGGAAGGGAAGCAGGCTCCCCGCTGAGCAAAGAGCCTGATATGGGGCTCAATCCCAGACCCCTGAGATCATGACCAGAGCCAAAGGCAGAGGCTTTAACCCACTGAGCCACCCAGGCACCCCTAGGCTTAAATTCTGAAATAAATTTTATTTCTAATTCTTTCCTGAGTTAAGCCCCCTCATTTCTGAGTGTCACTTATTCTGATTTATATTGTTCTTTTGTATCTGACAATTCTACTATTTCAAAATGACAGTTTTGTTTGGTCTGGGGGCGTGTCTTGCCATCACACTTCTCATGTCGGGTTTTTATTTTGCTCCCTGGTCTCTTTTTTCTTATAATAACTTTGCCTGGGATTTGACTTTAATATTTTTCTGGTGCTCATTTTTATGTGAAATTTGTTCTTCTGAACCTCAGGAACGAGACGAGTTTCAGGAATGTTTCTCTAGCTTCACAGTGGTTTACATACATGGCCACTTGCTCTCTGGGAATTCCTGGCTGTCTTCCTCCCCAGCTGTCCTCTGGAATTAGTCTTCCCCTCTCTGTTCCTTGCCATTGCATTCAATTCTGACTCCTACCCACAGTCCCTCTTGTGTGGGTTCTGTCCTAAAAGGGAACCCCGGGGGTCAATTCCCAGCAGCCCCATTAGCTCAATGGCTCTGGCCCTTCAATCCTTCTTGCCATGGACCCCTTGAGCTGACCTGGTACTGGAGTGAGCAAAACCCCACCCAGTTTGAGTGTGGTTCTTAAAAGAGACTATTCTTTCCAGAGAACACCTGTTGGCTGTTTGGGGGTCTTCCTGTTCTCATGTCTATCAGCAGCTGCTCCACTGTTTCTTTCTTTCCCCCACAGACAACGATACCAGCCATGACCCATCGTCCATCCCACCTGTGCATTCTGGGATCACGGGGATATCTTTTCATTTCGTTTCACTATAAATATGCACGGGCTTTTGTCTTTGCTATCTAGTTTCTTACTTCAGTGCAGGAATACAGACAGAGTGAAAACTGTAATACCACCTGGGACCCTCTCCTTACTGGCCGACAATTAATTAATTAGTTTTTTCTAAAGATTTTATTTATTTATTTGAGAGAGAGAGAGAGAGAGACAGAGACAGAGAGCACAGGCTGGGAGAAAAAAGGCTCCCCACTGAGCAGGGAGCCCAACACGGGACTGGATCCCAGGATCCTGGGATCACGACGAGAGCCAAAGGCAGACATTTAACTGACTGAGCCACCCAGGCATCCCCGTGGCCGACGTTTAAACAACCAGTAGTGGATTTCAGTTTGGCAGATATGGGGTATATTCCATTGATACTGTCCAGTAAGGCAAGCTATGAAAGCTCGCAAAGGAATGAAAAAGAAAATGAGCAAGCATTAAAAAAAAAAAGAGCTTGGGATCACGCAGAGATCATTTGAGTATACCCTGACAGCACAGAATCAGAGAAGGTTCAGACACAGACCTGACAAAAATGTATGAGATAATGGTATAGCATTGGCCAGAGACTGAGAAACGCTCAGAAAGAGACACAGTCCACCAGGCCTTCCTACCCACAGCCTCAAAACCAATCCCACCCTTCCCTAAAATTTGGGTCACCAAATTAGGCTGGCCCTTTAAGAAACTCAAAGAAAAATTCGTCGCTTCATTGAGCATTTACATTCATATACATGTTCTGCCTCAGGAAGTACAGAGAGTTACCCCTGACATTGGAGTAAAATTTAAATGGGGACAATTAGCTGAACCGTTAGAGAATAAATCTAGTTGCCCAGAGCTTGTTGTTTTGAGTATGAGATTTAGGTAAGCAAAGGACTATCAGAACGTGGCTTTACTGCTGGTTACGTAGTCTGGGTGAGAGCCAAAGCCCAGGATGTATGAGAATTCCGGGTGGTTCTAGAACCTTCCTACCGCAGAGCAACTGCTCTGGGAATCTCTCTGGAGGAAGGCCTAACATGCCATGTGTGGCACTCATTCTACTGATAGGATCTGGTTTCCAGGTACCACACACTCTGCTTGAGATTAGACTCTTCTGGGCAGTTATAGTACATTTTGTTGTTTGTTGTTGCTGCTGTTGTTTAACTTTTTTATATTTTTACATGTTTTTAATATATTTTTAAAATAATTTTTTTTATTTTTTATAGAATACTTTTTGAATGGCAAAATACATAGTAATTTATACATTTTAACTGTGTCTCTATTAGACTTCCTAAAGGAAAACTCAAAACAACACAAACCCGCTCCTGATTTTACTGGATTTGGCCAGGGATGTGAAGCAGCTCACATTCCTTTGGAAATATCAGTTGTGAGAATGTTGTGCTCAGGGGTGTTTTTCAAGGGGAGGAAGAAAAGAGCACAAGAAATGGATGTCCTAGGGTTCATAGGGTCAGGGGTGTCTTTCCTTGGTTCTTGAAGAAAGTCATCGCGGACGAGCTGGCTCGAGCCGGCTCGTCTACGCCCAGCCATCGCGGATGGCTGGGCCTAGAGCTGTTACTGAGTTCCTGGGATCGAGTCATTGTGTTGGAGCCATTCTCCAATCTAAATGTCACAGTTCTAGTACCACAGCCTCTTGGAATATCTCATACCAGTCTGTAGGAACTTCAGCAGGCCCTAAAACCATTCCTAAGTCTAGAAAGACACATAACAGCTAAAAAGGTCAATGCCATAAAGAATGATTAAGAATTCAGATTGGACTCTGAGGAAAAGAAAAACTCTGGGAAGCTTGAGACCAGAAAGTCACCGTCCAAGCTCCCACTTGTTGTTGGAATCTTGTCCGCACAGGTGTTGACCCAGCTTTGCTTAAACAATAGCAGAGACACAAACAGCCTCGGGACTCAGATCTAGTCCTCACCCCCCTTTCCTACCGACACCGATTCTCTACGTGATGTCAACCACTTGTGTGCTCATGACTCCTATATGACTCTCCTGAATTGGACTCCCTCTTGCACTCCAATACAGCTGGCTGCCCATTTGACATCTCCACAAGGATGATGAAGCATTTTAAATGTAATTATGTCCTAAACAGAACCCTTGATTCTCTGCTCCCGCCCTATCTCCTACCCCCACTTTACGTCCCTACATGTTTCCCTAGATGTTCTATCCCAGGAAGCAACCCCATCTCCACCCTGTTGCTCAAGCTAAAAATCTGGAATTCATTTGGTTTCTTCTTTTCCCCCTCTCACTCCCATATCCAGTTCCTCAGAACATCCTATCATACCGACCTCCAAAATATATAGGTGTTTTAAGCGGACTTTATTTTTTTTGGAGCTCTTCAGTCCACAGCAAAATTGAACATAAGGTACAGGGATTTCCCACCACCTTCCCTGCCCCAACTCACGTATGGCTTTTCTATTCTCAACATCCCTGACCACAGGGGACACTTGTTACAACTGATAAAGCTATGCTGACACCATCACCACCACTCCGAGTTCCCAGCTTACACTAGAGCCCACTCCTAGTGCTGTAGATTCTATGGGTTTCGACAAACGTACAATGACATCGACCCACCACTATGGAACTATACAGTATGGTTTTACTGCCCTAAAAATACCCTGTGCTACACCTGTTCGTCCTTCCCTCTCCCCTAACCTCTAGAGACCGCTGATCTGTTCATTGTCCCCATAATTTTGCTGTTTCCAGAACGTCCTACAGTTGGAGTCAAGAAGTATGTAGGCTTTTCAGACTGGCTCCTTTCAATCAGAAATAGGCATGTAAGGTTCCTCAGGGTCTTTCCATAACTAGAAAGTGCATTTCTTTTTAACACCGAATGTTATTCCCTTGTCTAGAGGCACCGACATTTATTTATTCACTCACCAAAATATATTTCTAATTCATTCTTTTCTCTCAACCTTCGCTTGGACCGCCAGAGTCCAAAACACTATTCTCTTAGATTACCATGTTAGCCTCTTGACCCATCTCCCTGCTTTAATTTTTGCCAAACGACCATGTTTTCTTTACAAAACAGAGTTTACCTTCTTAAAGTGTAAATCAGATGTCTCTTTCCTGCATACATGGTCAAGATTTCTAACTACGCTGGCTATGAGCCTGGGTATCTTGGAGGACCCGTGCAACCTGGCTCTCCAGGGAGGTGATCTATCTACCTCCTGCTCCTTCTAACATGTGGCTTTTCTCTCTCTAGTTAAACTTCAAGAGGAAAATGTTGAAGAGGCTTTCTTAGTGAAGACAGTGTTAGAGTTCAAGTTGGTGAGCTCCACTGACTGCTGCTGCCTCCCTCAAACCAGCTCTTGAAGGAGGAGCATTAAGAATTCATAACCAAAAACAAAAGGGGAAACAAACCTGTGGGAGGTCCCCAAAGAGTCTGAGGAATCCTGAACCCATGTGTGAGGTGCTGAGAGGGTAGCTGGAGACCACAGTGAGGGCAGTCAGAAGAAAGCATTCCCTGTTCTTGCCCTTCTCTCTTACAACCTCTGGTGGACCATCACTGCTGATCCCCTACTGCAGATGTACTAGCTTGGAGGTGCCAAACCCTGCTGGGATAAACCTTCCATGGAGGCAGGTGAGTGCTGATCAGCCAGCCCTGGGAAATCACTTTCTCTTCCTTTCTCCTTCCTGCTCTTAGGATCAGTGAGTAATAATAATAATAATAAATCAGTGGAATTAGCCTGCCTGCTCCCACTGTTGCATCTCCTCAAGACAGAGCTCAAAGTGTGGTCCCTGAGGCAGCAGCACCTGTATCACCAGGGAACTTGCTAGAAATGCATCTTATCAGGTCTACCCCAGCCATATCAACAAGACCCCTGCGGTTGGGATCCAGAAATCTGTAACAAGCTCTCTCTCCACAGGATTCTGAAGCAAACAGAAGTCTGAAACTACCTCCCTAAGGGTTTACAAGTGAAACCCTGAGCAGGAGAGTGGTAGGGCTGGGCATGACCAAGGGTGGCTCTGCGATGCCTTGGGACCTGGCTGGTCTCGAGTTTATTCCCCAGTCTTATCCTTAAATTCTCCTGGCCTAAGCTGATTTTGGGTCCTTTATCGAAATCATTATCAGACTAACAGATTCTCCCAAGGAAACATGAGCTTACGGATCAAAATAATTCCACATTGAGGAGTGTAAGCTGGAAAGAGAAAGACAAAAAAACTAAACAATAAACACCATGCAAAGCAGAGGTATTAAAAAAGATCCACAAAACCTTTAAAGAACATAAGAAAACCCTACTTAGGAAGATCAATGTAAGGCAAGAATATGAAACCGTAACAAAGAAGTAACATTAGTTTTGAATATCATAACACTTGAAATAAAAACACAATAGATGCGATAAAAAGCAAGCTGGATGTAGACTATATAAAAGCTAACAGATATGAAGGATGGAGGTAGAGGTATCAACACTAGATTCTATGAATTCCATGAGGGCAGAAAAAACAAACACACAGAAAGGGCACAAGTCACTAATTTCTCAGAATTAAAGACTGCCAAAGAGGAGAGAGAAGGATAAATCCATCATTAAACATAGTAAAACTTAACAACATTAAAAACAGGAGGAATTTTTGGTCTCTTTAGAAAAAGAGCAGATTATCTCTAAAGGCATTGGGAGAAAATGATGCCAGAAGCCACATTAGCAGCACTGGGTGGAAGAAGACAGTGGAGTAACAGCTTTATGGGTCTTGGAACCTAGAATTTTATGTCCAGCCAAACTGTCACTTGAATATGTAGCAAAACTCTTTCAGGCATAAAATGTATCAGTAGTTTTCTTACACTATGACCCACACCAAAAACACCCTTAAATAAGAGAAGAGAAACAAACTGATGCTACAAAAAATATGGGAAGGAAGGTGAAAAAAAAATAGTTGGTAGCCTTTATTTTAGCTTTATGGGGGAAAAAAAGGCAGGATCAGAAAAGAAGGCAAAAGACAAAGTATATCCATAAGAATTAAGAACTAAAAATCTAGGCAATAGCAAACTCTTGGGTTGAAGAGGAATGGGAAAGACAGAGGGTTGTTACACATGACCAAATACTTGTCCTATAGTTGGGAAGAGATGGATATTGACATATTTAAAGAATTAATGGAGGTTCTAAATGTAGAGACTGATACCAGAGGCACATATTTCATCAGAAGAAACCAAAGAAAACTTCATTTATGCAGTGGAATTCAGGAACAGAGAAAAATACATTAAATGAAAAATATGACATAAAACTGCAGAAAACTGTTCTAAAATTGCAGTTACTGTCATCAATTTAAATGGTTAAAAATAAAAATAAAAAATAAATAGAAGCCACAGACCAATTAAAGAAGAAGGAAAAATAAAACCCACAACTACATGTATGTAAGAGGCTCGCATTAAACTAAAGTGACATTTAAAAACTGACATTTAAAATCTGGAAAAAGAGACCCCCTGCAAATGTAATTAGAAAGAAATCTGGGGTAGAATCTTACTACTAAATAAAACTAAAGACCACAATTATCATAAGATACAAAAGAGGACGATGCACTTGGTACAGGAACAGAGAGGGAGATCATATAACCATCATAAAAACATTATCTCTAATAATTCAGCCTCGAAACAGTAAAAGCAGCAATAGACCAAACCACAGGGAGAAAAAACAACGTAATTGTAGATGGACATTACAACAGTCCTCTCAGAAGCAGAGCAAATAGACAAAAGAGAAACAGACTACTGCAGATCTGGAAACCATGTGGATGCCTTGTTAAATTCAAAATGCTCCAGAGCTCCCCAAAGTCTGATCCATTGCGGTCCAAAACTCCTTCAACAGGGGACAATCTAGGATGTCATTCCAAGTGGATTTTGTTCCTGAAAGTTTTGGAAGAGCCTGATTCTAACACTGTATTACTCAGGGCACTACAGTGTGGGAAGGGGCTCAAAACCAGTGTCATCGTGAGGTTTCCAGGCATTTTCTCAGGATACAGTGGAAACCCCCAGGGCTGCAGAGCTGGAAGCTGGTCCCCACTGGCGCTATTTAACATTTCTTTTGTCAAAGAATGAGCAGACCAAGATCTTATTCGAAAGGACCCAGTGAAAATCACACAAAGATCAGTACAGCTGGGATGGTGATTATACCAAGTTAACTCTCTTTTCCAAATGCTATTTCCTGCTTCTGGCATACCCTCTCTTGTCCCAACACCATGTATCCTTCATCCGCTTGGCTGACTGTCCCTCTGTTCTCTGTGCCACTTCCTAGACAGGTTACTGGACACACCCCCATTATTGCACTGGTCGTGTTGTATGGCATTTCTGTTTCCATCTGTGTCCCTTCCATCAGACTCAGCTCCAGGAGAAAGGGCACTGATCTGGTCATTCCTCTACCTCCGGACTCGAGCAGCGGCTCTTACTAAATATTTATTAAGTGAATCAGAAGCTAACCAAAGAAAGAAAGATTCTGTGTTTAACTGCTAGAGGAACGGCAAGCTTGGAAATACTCAGCTGATGCCTGGAACAGTCCACAGACCATAAACACACCTGAACAATGGCAGCAAATGGAGAAACACACACAAGTACAGAGGGTCCAGGGACAAAGGCCACTGGGCAGAGGTACAGATACTGTGCTGCAAGGAAGGAATCAGAGCCTAGAACCACCCATCTGTCACAGGAAGGGAGAAAAGACATTCTCTTCCAAGGAGCTCTGTGTTTCAGAGGGGCTAACCGCCTGCATCCCCCAGGACAGCCTGCTCCCACTTTTGGAAACCGAAGGAACCTGAAGTCAGCTCTGCACATCCCAACACTCAACGTGAAACCATGGGCAGCTCTGTGTTTCGAGTGCAGGGTGCTGAGAGTCTTAGAAGTGGCACTTTGGGCTCAGGAAGCGCGAGACTTCACTCAGGAGTAAGGACACATGCTTCAGACGACACTGGGCATTTTCCCCCCTGCCAGGGTCAGCTCTCTGTCCCCGGGGCCCGGGGGCCAGGGGTCCCTCCTCAGGCTCAGTGGAGGGGAATGTGAGCACACTCTCTCCTGGCTGCTGAACCATCCCCACCACCCCTGGACCCCTGCCCCTGTGTCATCCCGTGACCCCTCTAAAGAAGAGGTCCCCCGAATCTAATCCACGACACGGATCTCTCAAGGACAGTGTCACATCTGGCCATGAGCAACCATGATGAGGTCAGTTACCCGGGATCCACGACAGGATAAGTGCTATGGTGACTAGATCGGTGGGAAAATGGCCACATTTAGGATGCGGGACCGCACTGTATTTGTAAGGTTTCCGACCATATCAGGAGGGTCCCACGTACTGTGTTCGACCTCACGCTCTCTTTTCCAGGTGGGCATAAAAGGTGGGCTCACTTCCCAACAGCAAGCTGTTCTTCCCCAGATGCCCTCAGGCAGGAAATACTCCCATTCCACCAAAAAGGGATTCCCTTCCTGGAGTGGGCACCACACAGGGTTCCAGCAGGTTGCCCCTGGGCCTTGAAGCCTTCCTTCAGATGCGTCCAGCACCCTGGTGGCCCTCTCTCCCAGTGCTGACAAAGAGAACAGTGTCTTTCTCCCTTCCTAGCACCTAAGGCTGCTCAGCCCTGGCGGGGGGAGGGGGGCGGGGCACCTTCCTTGTTCCTGATTCCTGAACCACTTCTCACCAGAGCCTCTGGGACCGAGAGGCAACCTTCTGGGCAGAAAAAAATTTCACTGATGAGCTCCCTCCACCAAACATGTCCTCCTTTTTTTTTTTTTTTTAAAGATATTTATTTATTTATTTATTTTGAGAGAGGGAGAGAGAGAGAGATCACAAGTAGGCAGAGCAGCAGTCAGAACCATCCTTCTCGCTGAGCAGGGAGCCCCATGCGGGGCTTGATCCCAAGACCCTGGGATCATGACCTGAGTCGAAGGCAGATGCTTCACCAACGGAGCCACTCAGGCACCCCACATCCTCCTTTTTTAAAGCTCTATTTGTCATTCTCTCGCAGCCAACACGTCAGGCTCTAATTGCAGCCTGGAAACATGGAGCTGGTAAGTACTCCGTCAAGTCTGCTGCCCCCCGCGCCCCTGTGAGGCGCTCAGAACCATGTGAGACTAAACTGTTTCTCCCTCTGCCTCCTGTTCACATGAGATTCTCCTTCCGATAATCCACACTCTTCTGTTCAATGAGTATTTTACCGAAGGGCAATTTGCCAGGCTCAGTGGGGACCGACTGGGGACTGGTAAGGGACAGATTGGTGAAAGAGACAGAAGTAGCCTTTGGTGTGGCTTGGCTCACCACAGGACAGTGAAATGAGTGATAGGACAGAGAGGAATGGGGGGGACTCGGGGAGCTCCCAGGCGGGGAGGGAAACAGATACTGAGCCTATGGCCAAAGGGTGAGTGGCAGGTGCTATGGAAGCAAGAGGGGCCAAGGGCATAAAGGGGGAGGCGGGGAGGGGTGGTCCGGGCCAAAGGCTTACTGCCTGGGGATCCGAGAGGACCCTGGATGCAGAGGGGGTCTCTCCAAAGATGGGCTGGAGTGGCGAGCCGTGTCACTTGATAAAGAACCTTGCAATCTACTTCAGAATCCATCCGAAAGAAACACGGAGCCACTGAGGCACAGACAAGGAGAGGTGAGCTGCTCACGATGCAGGGCCAGTGAGGGGTGGCGAGGGGCCTGGGTATCCACCTCCGCCCTCCACCGCACGCAGCAAGAGCCCTACGAAACACCCCAAAGGCTTGAGTCGGGACATCACTCATCAGCCCCTCCAGTTTCACGCTTTCTTCGATTATCGGCCTTCCTCTGATAACGGATGATCTGGCGACAACACCGGGGAGGACGCCATCAGCACAGCCAGCGAGAAAGCGCTGACTTGTCGTTCTGCCAGGCCCGTCCCCAGTGACCGCTCCACAAACCAGTCTGCTACACCACGTGGTGCCTTCGTAATGGAATTGCCACCCTGTGCCCAACGCCCAGCAATACCTTTAATTTCGTCCAATTAATAGCTGCCCACGACCCTCGTCATTCTATCTCTCTTGGAAGTTCCAAGTCCGCCCATCAGGGATTCCAAAGAGGTTTCTGTGCAGTAAATTGTTTTGTCAACCCAGGGGAACGGTGACTCTTGGTAACTCGAGGCTTCAGTCAAGCTGCCTGCAGGCAAAAATTGTCAGGGAAGGCCTGTGCGACAGACAGGGTCAATCTTATTATTCTTATGTTTTAGATCAAGAAGGGAGGCTCAGTAAGTCTCCCTGGACCTGAAGGAGAGATTCACAGAGGAGGGATGACTGAGCCCATACATCAAACCGCTTCCCTGGCTGATCTTTTATTATGACCATCTTACCTTGCGCTCCTCTATCATTCCTGAACCTCTGTGGGACTTGCTGAAGCCCCAAATCTAGAAAGGATGGGGGGCAGCAGACCCGTGGGAGTAGAGAGACATTTTATATAACTTGTACTTCTGAAAGCAGCGTCTTGCTCTTCTTTATTCACTGAACAGAGGACAGATTGACATAAAAAGCTGACACAAGAACTGTAAGTATGTCCTTATTACAAGTGCGTCCTGTATGCCGTTTCTACTGAATCCTGTAGTGCCTTCATTTGGAGGTTTCTTTCTTTTTTCAAGGGTAAAATACCTCTTTTTGGAAGATACAGCGTTGTTTCAGGAAGAAGAGCTATAGTTCTTACTGCCCATTTGAGTTTTCTACATCTTTTTTTTTAAGATTTTATATGTATTTGACACAGAGAGAGAGAGAGAGAGAGCAGGAGCAGGGGGACTGGCAGAGGGAGAAGCAGACTCCCCACTAAGCAGGGAGCCCCATGCAGGGTTCGATCCCAGGGCCCTGGGCTCATGATCTGAGCTGAAGAGATGCTTCACTGACCGAGCCCCCGGGCGCCCTGAATCTTCTACATCGTACAGAAGGATGTGACCTGGAGGTTGAGCTAGAAGAGATATCAGAGGTTACGTTACACATTTCTCAAAAATGGTCCTAATGTCTCCAGTTAGGAAAAATCTGGAACTACGCAGAGCAATACAGTAATAGATTTCAGTCTTATGACCACCAACTTTTAAACAACTTACAAGAAATGGCCACTTTGGGATTATACAGTGTTGTTATAGGAATATAAAGAGGCCACCTGGTCCTTAGTCTACGGTGCTGTGGAGAACAAGAGTTATTAAGACAGAAGGTTCAACATCACTCTCCTTAAAAGGCTCTGTTCATGGGTGCCTGGGGGGCTCCGTCGTTAGGCCTCTGCCTTCAGGTCAGGTCAGGATCTTAGGGTCCTGGGATCAAGCCCTGCACCAGGCTCCTTGCTCAGTGGGGAGTCTGCTTCTCCCTCTGCCTCTGCTCCTCCCCCACTCATGTTCTCTCTCTCTGTCAAGTAAGTAAATAAAATCTTAAAAAAAAAAAATTAAGGCCTGTTCACCAAGGGTTGACCCTTGGCTGGCATCTGTGAACTCAGATTCCAAATTTGAAATAAACCACAATGTGGCTTTTTTTTTTAAGGTTTTATTTATTTGAGAGAGCAAGAGAGAGAGAGAACACAAGCACAGAGAGGGTCAGAGAGAGAGGGAAAAGCAGACTCCCCCCTGAGCAGGGAGCCCAAAGCCGGGCTCGATCTCCTGGGATCATGCCCTGAGCCAAAGGCAGATGTTTAACCAACTGGGCCACCCAAGCACCCAACAATGTGATTTATATTGAACACTTGCTTTCCTTCTGGGGTCTGGAATCTTGGTACCTGTGAGGCAGAGGGTGCCTACAGGACCAGTGTCCCCAAAACCATGTGAGCACTGAGTTCCTAAAGAGCCTCCCTGGTAGATGACCTTTTACAACTATCACGACTCTGCTCTGGGTCTTAAAGCATAGGATTCCATCAAAGGGGGAAACGCTTGGAGGCTTGCACTTGGTTTCCTCTAGATTTTACATGTGCCTTTTCCCTTTGCTGAGTTTGCTTTGTATCCTTTGGCTGCAATAAGCCGCAGTCATGAACCTGACTGTAGGGAGTCCTCCTAGTAAATCCTGCAATCCCCAGGTGGGCATGGGCACCTCCCACATAAGGTGCCCAGTTAATTTCATCTTCAACAAACAAGCTTCTCTGTTACCTTTCCATATACAAATGCAGTTTCTTTTTCTCTCTTTCTCTTTTATTCTTTCTATCCATCCATCCACCCATCCATCCATTACTCACTCTTTCATGCCTACAAAGTGCCAGAAGTGGGGCTAGGTGCTGACAGTATAGCTTTTCCCAGGATCTGCAGGGCCTAATCCTTCCGCCTCTGTCAGGTACTCCCTGAGCCTCAAGGCACCATCCTTCCTCTCACCCTGACTGCATGGTAGAAGGTATCATGGTCAGGACTTAGCCATGAGGTCTGAATCCCCTTGTGCTCAGGCAGGGGTCTGGGCACAGGGTGTTCTACGTGTTCTACGTCTTCTGGGTGACCTCAGCATGCAGGCAGTGTTGAAGCTGAGGACCACAGATCTGTCCTTCACTCTATCTTATTTTCCTTAATTGCACTCAGTGTTACATGGGAAGTTTTACTTTATTTTTTTTACTTTATTTTTTTAAATGTTGCCTGTCTTCCCAATGAGAAAACACATTTGATAAGAGCAGGAAATTGGTCTCTTTTGTTCAGTGTGATATCTTTGGTGCTTAGCCACATAATGGATGCTCAGTAAATATTTGTTAAATGAAAGAACACATTATTTTCGTTACTATGGCATTCAGAGCTCCCGGTGATCTGAAAAAGTCACCTTTCCTGCTGCTCTCATTCCCTTCTCTTATATACACTCCACGTATTGTGGACTACTTCGGTTCTACCTCATTTTTCATATTCATCAGTCTCTCTCTACTGGCACCATCTGGGCACGTATCCCCCTGCCTCCTCTCCAAGATGGGAGGCCCTGTGTCTCCCCGGGCTCTCTGAGCATGGTGCTCTGCTCAAGGCAGGTGTTCAGCCTGCGAGCTGCATGGAATGCATCTTGGATCCATCAAATCAACCACATTTCAGAGCAAGGATAATTAAGCCACCAAATTAAGCCACTGGTTTTAATTAAGCCACTGGATGAACAGCTCCCCGGAAGGGAGGGTTACAGCCACGATCTTACTCCTAGCTTGGCACCTTGATTCAAATTGCCAGCAGTTACAATGCCTGACATCATACCACCATCATTTCTGATGCATGCATCTTGCTTTTCCTACGTTTAACTCCTGATCAGCTGGGCCAGTTGTTGGGACCCTGGTGACAAGAATGGGAAGTGACGGGTCTTCCAGGGTGACAAAATGACAGTTCCAGCGCTAACCCTGGGTCAGCTTTCTCTGTTGTTCGTGTGCCACGGGGAACTTGAGTAGGAAGAGCTGGGGACCCTGCAGGTGCCCCTGTGGTACA
>PISX010033983.1:0-14489 GCA_004024625.1 Mellivora capensis | reverse complement strand
TGACCTGAAACGAAGGCAAACGCTTAATGACTGAGCCACCCAGGCACCCCAGATTCCTGAGCTTCTAAAGCAATCTGACTTTAATCAAGGATCCCCACCAAGAGAAACCTGGTGATAGTAAAAGTTGCTGCCATCAGTTAAGTCCTTACTACAGGGACAGGCACTACACTAACCCCTTGACAGGCTCATTTGGTCCTCACAGTCACCCTATTAGGGAGGTGCTGTTGTTCGCCCCATTTTACAGATTAGGAACCAGGCTTAGGAAGATGAAATAATGTACCCAAGGCCACGTGACCAATAAACAGCAGAGCCCACGTGAGCAATAAACAGATGCTCGCTCTGAACCACTCTGTTGGGCTGGGGCCCGGGTAGGGTGGAGAGCTCGGAGCTACACAGCTTGAGAGGACACTTGCTCTAGCAGTGCTAGCAAATTCCTTAGCATCTGTAAGCCTCAATTTCCTCATCTATAAACAGGGGATAATAATAGTGCCTACCTCGTAAGGGTGTGCAAGAATAAAACAAGCAAATCCATTGAAAGCAATTAGCCCAGTGCTTGACACATAGTAAGTGGTTAACCAATCTCAGCCCTTACTAATCTCACTGAACCTCCACTTCCTCGTCTGTAAAATGGGAGCTGAAAATAATATGTAAGTCATAGAGTGATTGTGAGGCTTATAAGACACGGCAAATGGTAAGTAAGAGGGGACTTGCCACGTGGCAAGCTACCACACCATGACCTTCCAGAAAGGGTCGCAGAGAAGAAAGCCAGCTTTTTTTTTTTAAGATTTTATTTATTTATTTGACAGAGAGAGACAGTGAGCACAAGCAGGGAGAGTGGCAGGCAGAAGGAGAGGGAGAAGCAGGCTCTCTGCAGAGCAGGGCAAGCCCCCTATGGGACTCGATCCCAGGACTCTGGGATCATGACCTGAGTCATGAAGGCAGTGGCTTAACCAACTGAGCCACCCACGAGCCCCACAAGCCAGCTTTTTTAAAAGCCTATGGAGGGGCTCCTGGCTGGCTCAGTCAGTTAAGCATCTGACTTTGGCTCAGGTCAGGATTTCAGGGTCCTGGGGTTGTAACACACTGAGCAGGGAGTCTGCTTCTTCTCCCTTTCCCCTGGCCCCTCTCCCCTCCCCCCTCCTCCCCTCTCCCCTCCTCCCCTCTCCCTTCCCCTCCCCTCCCCTCCCCTCCCCTCATGCACAGGCACATGCTCACTCTCAATAAATAAAATTTTTTTAAGTTTTAAAAAAAAATTAAAAGCCCACAGAATTGCAAATCTGCCTGATAACAATTGTGCTCAGATGACAAAGGCACCCCTTGAATATTGTTCCTCAAAATGCGTTTTTAAGATCCTTTATTTCTTTGTGTAGAAGCTTAGAGTGTGGGTGGAGAATGCTCTCCAGGAAACTCAAAGCTAAATTCTTAGAAGAGAACGCTTGCCAAAGATCAGTCCAAAATGAAGGAGCATGTCTATGATATGACATTAAAAAGTTTTATTCGGGCACCTGGGTGGCTCAGTGGGTTAAGTCTCTGCCTTCGGTTCAGGTCATGACCCCAGGGTCTTGGGCTCGAGCCCCGCATCGGGTTCTCTGCTAAGCAGGGAGCCTGCTTCCCTTTTTCTCTCTCTCTCTGCCTGCCTCCCCGCCTACTTGTGATCCCTCTGCCAAATAAATAAATAAAATCTTTAAAAAAAAAGTTTTATTGAGGAAAGTTCAAACAAATGGGGAAATAAACAAATAATAAAATAAATCCCTAAGTATCCGTCACACAATTTTAATAGCTACCAATCCATGGAAAGCTTGTTTCTTTTTCTTTTCTTTTTTTTTTTTAGACTTTATTTATTCATTTGAGAGACAGAGAGGGAGAGTGTGAGCACAAGCAGAGAGAAGGGCAGAGGAAGAGGGAGACTCACTGCTGAGAAGGGAGCCCGATGCGGAGCTCGATTCCAGAACCCAGGGATCATGACCTGAGCAGAGGGCAGGTCCTTAACCAACTCAGCCACCCAGGAGTTCCAGGAAAGCTTGTTTCAACTATGCCCCCTTCTACCCAGTAGGGTTTTGAAACAATTCCCTGATATCATATCATTTCATTTGAATTGATTTCAGTATTTATAGCTAAAAGATAAGATTTTTAAAATTTATTATTATTTTTTAAGATTTATTTATTTAAGATAGAGAGAGCGAGAGTACACATGCATGTGTATGGTGGGGAGGGAAGAGGCAGAGGGAGAGAGAATCTCAAGCAGATGCCCTGCGGGGCACAAAGCTGGATTCAGGGCTCCATCTCATGACCCTAACATCATGAGCTGAACCGAAATCAAGAGCCAGCTCTTAACTGATTGAGCCCCCTAAGATAAGATTATTTTTTAAAAACAAAACCACAACCATTGTCACAGCTAGTAATTTTAAACAATCATTCCTTAATATCATCAAATAATCAATGTTCCAAATTCCTGATTGTCTCCGTAAGTGTTTTTTAAACTGTTCGTTTGAATCAAGATCTACACAGAGCAGTTAGCTAATAAAACTTTTCAGTACTAAGTATCTTTTTTTAAAAAAGATTTTTATTTATTTATTTGACAGAGATCACAAGTAGGCAGAAAGGCGGGGGGGGGGGGAGCAGGCTCCCCGCCCAGAGAGTCTGATGCGGGGCTCAATCCCAGGACCCCGAGATCATGACCTGACCTAAAGGCAGAAGCTTTAACCCACTGAGCCACCCAGGGGCCCTAAGCATCTAAGTATCTTTTAATCTTTGTGGTTTTTTTTTCTTTTTCCCTCTGCAATTTATTTGTTGAAGAAAGTAGGTCTTTTATCCTACATATTTTTCAGTCTGGACTTTGCTGATTGCCTACCCATGGCATAGTTTAATATGATGATGGTCTGGTCTCTGTATTTCCTATAAATTGGTAGATAAACCTAGAGGCTCGAAGGGATTTGAATTTAATTTTTTGGCAAGGATGCTTCATAGGTGGTATATAGTCTTTCCTCGGGAGGCACACAGTGTCCCATTGTCTCTGAAATGCCACTTTAAGACATCAGAAATAGGATTGTCTTTACTAGAAGTGTAAGAATAAAAAAACAAAACAAAACAACTATCCATCCCCAGATGAATGGATAAACAAAATATGGCGTTCACATACAATGGGATATTATTCAGCCATTTGTGATTAAACCTTGAGGACATCTTGGTAAATGAAAGAAGTCAGGCACAGAAGGACGACTATTGTATGATTCCATTTACATGAGGTTCAATGACTATGCAAATTCATAGAGACAGAGAGTAGAATAGAGGTTCCCAGGGCTGAGGGAGTCGTTATTTAATGATACAGGGTTTCCGTGGGGGATGAGAAAGTTCTGGAAATGGAGAGTGGTGATATTTGTACATCATGAATAAACTTCATGCCTCCGAATTGCACACTTGAAAATGGTTAAAAAGATAAAGACTATCTCATGCATATTTTACCACAACAAACACTCCCAGAGGGATAACAACTGGTGCTTTCCTCATGTCTTGCAAATATCCCAAATGACTCGTGTCCAGAGCCCAATGTACATCCTTCCTCACCGACTTCTTCCTTGAGTGGATGACCCTCACCCTCAGTGGGTGAAGCCAGCAGTCGGCTCTCCTTCCCCCTCCTCCTCCCTTCAGCCGTCCACTCAGGCATTGAGTCCTACTGGCTCCACTCCACAAACATCTCCCCAGTCTGCACCATGTGTTCATCCCCACTGCCCACCGGCTTGGTTCAGGCCTTGTCACTGGTTGGCAGGACAATTGCAACCTGAGGCAGGACCTCAGGGTCACCTGCTTCCATGGTCACCTGCCTCATTCCAAGTGTCCTCCAGACAGCTGCCAGAGGGGTCCTTCTCAAATGCAAATGCAATCATGTCACGCCCCGGCTTGGAATTCTTCAAAGGCTCCCAGTGATGGCCTAGCACAGGGGTCAGCAAACTTCTGGAAAGGGCCTGATAGCAAATATTTTAGGCTTTACATACATCTCAGCTATGAAGACCATAGCACATAAACAGCCATAGGCAGTACATAAACAGACAGGTGTGGCTGTGTTCTAATAAAATTTACAAAAACAGGTGGCCAGCCCGATGGGGCCCAAGGGTCATAGTTTGCCCATCCCTGACCTACAGAACAGAACCCATGCTTTTGAGCGTAACACAAAAGGCAGCTGGCCCCCTCTCTTCTCAAGATCCAGGATTGTCAAAATTGTGGTGGAATAATAATAAATATATTATAAATAATAATAATAATAATAATAATACATGTATAAATATATAGAAAATAATAAAAATAAAGGATTGTCAAAATCAGCTCAAGTGGTGGAAGGAGGTGGAGGAATGTCCTTCTGTCCGGTTTTCTGCCATTCGCTGTCTGGACCCACTCCTAATTCTGCCTTGAAGACATCAAAACTAAATTAAATCAGTATATATGAGGGAGCCCCGATTCCAAGCACACTCTCACCATCCCGTCTGTCACTGAGGTACAAAGACCAATTGGAAACACTCGCAAAATGGCGGGAGGATGGATCTAAATTACAGCCGGAGGGGCGCCTGGGTGGCTCAGTGGGTTAAAGCCTCTGCCTTCGGCTCAGGTCATGATCCCAGGACCCTGGGATCAAGCCCCGCATCGCATCGGGCTCTCTGCTCAGCAGGGAGCCTGCTTCCTCCTCTCTCTCTGCCTCCCTCTCTGCTGCTTGGGATCTCTGTCTGTCAAATAAATAAAATCTAAAAAAAAAAATTACAGCTCAAGACAGCAGTAAAGGAGAAGTCACCAAACAGTGCATGACTCAGTATCAGACGGAATCCTCATGGAGACGCAGAGACAGAAAAGACCAGACCAGAAAAGACCAGAGGCGGGGTCAAGGAAGGCTTCACAGAGAGAGGGTAGGGTTTGGGTGCATGATTCCAAGATCATGATAATGACATCATCTACCGCCTGCTGAGGGACAGTGGGTGCCTACCACTTTACTCACATGGTCTTGTTGAATCCTCACAACGGCCTTATGAAGTAGTACGATGAGCCCCTTTCTATACAGCAGGAAATTGAGCCTGGAAATGCTGAGCAGCTTGCCCAAGGTCACGCAGCCCACGAGTGGTGCGAGTGTTCAGCAAGACTAGCTAGTCCAGCTCTGAAGCCTACCAGGGCAGAGCTCCCCAGGAGGGGCACAAGCCAAGGGTAGGAGGGATCTGGTGAAGGTCTGGAGCGCAGGTCCTGGTGGGACTGGCGTGGGAAAGAGTGAACAACTAGGTTGGAAAGGGAGGTCTGGGCTGGCTCACGGACGATGCTTGCTGCCAGGCTGAGGAGCTTCAGGTGGTAATCACATCTGGGTGGGAATGCAGGTGGGGGGCGGTGTGGGCAGGAGCATGCCTGGCACGTTCGGCAGTAGGAGTCCGGAGGGAGTGAGCGTTCAAGTCTGCGCCAGAGGGATGCTGTAGGGACAGGTACGGGGAGACAGGGAAGGAGGTTCTGTGGGGACACAGCCACCCGCAGCCATTGGAACAGGTGAGGGAGGGGCCGCCAACTGATTCGGTTCTGAACGGACCATGCAGCAAGGTCAAAGCGATACCTAGACGGCTAATGCCCACACGACGGCTAAAGTTTACTGCGCTAGCTACTGTGGGTAAGCACTGTACGTGGAGAAACTCACCTCATCCTCACAATGTTCTCGAGAGGGAAGATCTATTATTATTTCCATTTTGCAGGTAAAGGAACTGAGGCACAGCGAGGTTAAGCAATTCATCCAAAGTTACATAGCTGGGAAGTAGAGGAGCTGGGATTTGAACTCGGGCTGTCTGCGTCCAGAAGCCTTGCTCTTGACCACTTCGTTGTACTGTGTCTATGGAGGTAAAGGAGAAAGCAGGGTTCCCCACTCCCCTCCACATTCCCTGCCTTCAAGGATCAAGCAGGAGAGTGATGTCAATGGCGGGATTGTTTGCCAGGTGGCACAGTAGGGTCTCAAGTCTCTGCTGCTACCTTGAGCTAGCTGTCTTTCACCAGGGCCTGCACTGTCCAGGCACCAACCAGCTGGAGGGAACCAGAAGCCCAGTCCTGTCCTCCTCAGAGTGGGGCAGGGGAGGGCGGGCAGGCCACTCCCAGAAGTGGCAGCAACAGCTGCAGGCCACAAAGAAGGGAAAGAGCCCACAGGGTGCAGCTCCACCGGGTTCAGGAGGAAGGAGCCCACCCCTACCTTGAACTTGAAGTCCACATAGACCATCTCCTCCTTGCCCTGGACAGCAGTCTATACTAGTGGGCCGGGGGTGGGAATGTCTATGAAACAAATATGGAACATCGAACCCAACAACCCACCAGGAAGGCCAGCCCATAAAGGTCTGTAGCACAATGTCACACTGTAGATGGGCATAACCCTGTGTGACCTCAGGTCATGGATCTGGGCTGCAGCTGCAAGGCATTTGGGAAGATTCCTCTCTCCCAATGGGAGCTGTCCCTCTAGGAAGTGAGCACACCTCAGGAGCCCCAGCCTGGGTCCCTGTGAACATAATAATCACCCGCCTTAAGGAAGGAATGGAGGTGGGGGTAGGAGTCGGAAAGGAAGGGGGTGAAAATATAAAGCCCCAGCAGCCAGATATTAGCATGACTATTTCTGGATCACAGCAGAGAGCTCAGGTTCCATCTGTGCTTGATGCCAGGCGTGCCACTCGCTGTCTGCAAGGACAAGAAGAATGAGCTTGCAGAGAAAAGGACAGTAAGAGAAAAAGATGGAAGCAGCGACGCCCCAAAGGAACCCCATGCAACCCCACATTAACCAGGACAGTCTGCTCGCTTATGTTGCAATCTGGCTTCTGCTGAAAGGTTCCCAGCTAAATGGGCTTTTGAACCTTCCAGCTATCCTGGGCATTTTTTTCAGACCTCCACAGCCCCAGGCACATTTCCCTCAAGATACCACAGCAGACTGTTCTTAGATGGTTTTTCCTCCAGGTTCCTGGGTAACATACAACTTGTGGTCACCATGCCAGAATTTGGAAGAGAGGTCTGTCTTACAGCCCTTGGTCTTGCCCTGTGAACGGATGCAAAAATTTCATCTTTACATTTCTGTTGCTTCTGATCTTGAGAATTACTGCAAACATTTCCAAGGCACAGTCTGGGGGAGGGCATTCACACCCACTATGTCTACCAGCACCCTCTTTCCGCCTCCCAAATACAGATATAATCTAAATAGAGCAGTGGTATGTACACAGTGCAAACCCAGGGTCAAGACGGGACTCCGGCCTTTACCACTGACTTGATTACCTTCCCTAATCTCCTCCTAAACAGATTCCTGGAGCTGCCACTAGAACCGCCCCCTGCCCCCCAACGCCCCCCACCCCCACTGTCATTAACTTTCAGAAAACCAGGCTTTCTTGATTCTTATCTCTCTGGCGGGTCAACGTGCCTTGCCTCAACTCTCCAAGATATAAACATCAGTGCTCCTCAAGATAAGTTCAACCTCTTGCTGATCCTGGAGGATGTGGTCTGTTAGAATGGTCACAAGCATCTCCAGGATGTGGCATTGTGGCCACAACATGGGCTTAGATTTAGATGCCCAGAGCTGTGTGACATTGGGCAAGTTGCTCAACCTCTCTCTGCTTCCGTTTCCTCATTTGCATAATGGAGATAATGGTATTTATCTCATAGAGTTGTATGGGTTATTTGAGTTAATATATGTAAAGGACTAAGAAAAGTGGTGCATACTAATTGTCTCACAAATATTAGGTGGGTTTTTTTGTTTGTTTTGTTTTGTTTTTAAGATTTTACTTTCAAGAAATCTCTACACCCAATGTAGGGCTTGAACTTACAACCCTGAGATCAAGAGTCGCATGCTCTACTGACTAAGTCATCTGGGCACTCTGGATGTTAGGTATTTTTATCTTTCCCCCAAACCTACTCTTCTTTTTTTTTTTAAAGATTATTTAAAATTTTTATTTATTTATGTATTTATTTATTTAATTTATTTGACAGTGGGCATAAAGCCTACTAATAAAACAAAAAAATATCCTGGAAATGAACAATGGTCATTGTTGCACAACATTGTATATACTCAATGTCACTTTAAAATGGTTAAAATGGGGCCACCTGTGTGGCTTAGTCAGGTAAGTGCCTGCCATAAGCCCAGGTCATGATCCCTGGGTCCTAGGATCGACAGCCTGCCTACTCAGCAAGAAGTCTGCTTCTCCCTCTCCCTCTACCCCTCCCCACTGCTGTTCTCTTCTCTCTCTCAAATAAATCAATAAAATTTTTAAACAGTGTAAATAAAATAAAATGGTTAAAATGGTAAACTGTATATTTTAATACAAAAATATTTAGATCACCAAAGAGAGTTAAAAAAAAAACAAACAAACCTTACTTAGTGGGGTGTGTGGGTGGCTCAGTCGGTTCAGCAACTGGCTCTTGATTTTGGCTCAGGTCATGGTCTTGGGGTCCTGGAATTGAGCCCCACATCAGGCTCTGTGCTCAGCAGAGAATCTGCTTGAGATTCTCTTCCCTCTCCCTCTGCCCTCCCCCCACTCACATGGGCTCATGCCCTCTCAAATAAATAAATTCTTTAAAAAAAAACACATCTACTATCACCTAGTAGGTGCTCAGTATAAATGGAAAAAGATACTGGAAACTCCCAGTGAAGCTATTCGAACATCCCCCAGCAAGCAGGTACTGGCGTGCAGTGGCAAATCGCCTGGGAGATGGAAGCCTCTGGAAACTTTCTTCTTCTCTTGACCAGACAGCCAGGAGTTGGTAGCAAGAGGGAAACTACCTGTTCCCTACCCCTCAAATCCAAGAAACCAGAACTGAGCCCCATTCCTTTTGATTTGAACCCTGGTAGGGGAAAGGGTGAAGGAGAAAGAAATCGATGAGGCATGGAAATAATTAGGGGGAAATGCCAGCTAGCCCAAGAGGAGAGTGGGGACTGAGAAACTTACTTTCTCTCTCCCTTGAAAGCTAGAGGGGAGAAAAGTTCTCAAATAACAATATGAGTGAATAATGGTAGAAGTTTCTGGTTGTCAGGGGTTTAAGGCAATGGATGAGAACTTAGTCTCCCAGGAGAACTTTGAAAATGGAGCAGAGGGGCGCCTGGGTGGCTCAGTGGGTTAAGCCTCTGCCTTCGACTCAGGTCATGATCTCAGGGTCCTGGGATCGAGCCCTGCATCGGGCTCTCTGCTCAGCGGGGAGCCTGCTTCCCTTCCTCTCTCTGCCTGCCCCTCTGCCTACTTGTGGTCTCTCTCTGTGTGTCAAATAAATAAATAAAAAATCTTAAAAAAAAAAAAAAAAGAAAGAAAATGGAGCAGAGATCTCTGCGCAGGCCAGAGTTTTTCAACCTTGGCACTGACATTTTTAAAAAAATGTTTACTTATTTATTTGAGAGAGAGAGAGCACACAAGCAGGGGGAATGGCAGAGAGAGAGGGAGAAGCAGGCTACGCACTGAGCAGGGAGCCTGACATGGGGCTTGATCTGAGGACCCTGGGATCATGACCTGAGCCAAAGGCAGACGCTTAACCTACTGAGCCACCCAGGTGCTCCAGCCCTGACATTCTGGACAGGATAATTCTACACTGTAGGGGACTGTCCCGTGCATTGTAGATGGTTTCGCAACCTCTGGCCTCTGTTCAGTGGATACCAGGGGTGTCCAACCCCTGAGTCATGACAGTCAAGAATGTCTCCATCGCCAAATGTCCTCTGGGGAACAAAACTGCTCCCCACTGAGAACCACGGGTCTAAGCTTAACCACGCATTTTCTTGCTTTGAGGCAGAGAATGGAGTTGATGTTTAGATTCTAGGATCCAAAAGGGAAAACTCCTAAAGGGATACACAAGATGCTGTGACTGGCATCTTCAGGGAGAAGACCCTAGGCCCCGTATTGTAGGAAATGGAGGTGCTCCAGCCAGCCACCAAGGTCAGAGTCAGAGTCAGGGGTAATGAATCCTCAGGTTTGGGGCAGCAAACAGCCTTCTACAAACTGGCACCACTGCTGGGTCAGATCTTCTGGGGTTGAGGTAGACAGCTGGGCAGACTCCTCTGGGCCTTCCTCGAAGCCACACAAATCACAGAAACCTGCAAGAAGAGCCAAGGTCTGGAAATATTTTCAGCTCCAAATCTCAGAGTATCCACTCCCTCCCCAATGTCCTAGGACACAGGGCTGGACAGTGGCCCCGATGGAAGTTTCCTTAAGTTCCTCTAGTCCCAAGTCAATGTTATAGACTCTTCCTTTTGTCTCAGGCTCCCAGGTGGCTGGGCACA
This sequence comes from Mellivora capensis, assembly GCA_004024625.1. Classification (NCBI taxonomy): domain Eukaryota; kingdom Metazoa; phylum Chordata; class Mammalia; order Carnivora; family Mustelidae; genus Mellivora; species Mellivora capensis. The sequence continues at coordinate 4,252 of PISX010033983.1, read as the reverse complement.
ATACTGTTATGGACCCTGTTTTTACAGAAAATGTTATCATTTTGTTCAGTGTAGGGTGTTTTTTTTTGGCATTAGTTTTAATTTTTAAAATATTGCAGTAAAATATTCTTTATCTAGATTATCGAGTGTTTTGGCATCTCTTAAATTTTGTGCACTCACCTGACTCTCTCTTCCTGGCCCTGCTCACTGGGTCCTCAACAGGACAGCCCACGAGGCACATTATGAATGCACAGGTCACAAACGGAAGCCCACAGGCTGAATTTTGCACATAAATGTGTTTTGTTTGGCTTGCACTGTGTTTTGAAAAATATCTTGATTTGTTGCCAATTTTTTTAAGTGGCGAGAATCCCATAAAAATCCACACTTCTGGGTGCCTGGGTGACTCAGTGGGTTAGGCCACTGCCTTCGGCTTGGGTCATGATCTCAGGTTCTGAGATTGAGTCCCGCATCGGGCTCTCTGCTCAGCGGGGAGCCTGCTTCCCTCTCTCTCTCTCTGCCTGCCTCTCTGTCTACTGTGATCTCTCTCTGTCAAATAAATAAATAAAATCTTAAAAAAAAATCCACACTTCTGGCTTCTTTTGAAAAATTGGGTGATCTTCATACCATGCACCGTAGCTGCCAGGACATGGTGAGTGGCTCCCAATTTAGGGTAGGGGTGCCGCCCCCCCACCCCGCCTCTGGCGCGGGAGCTCACTTGTTCCTGCTCACAGCAGCACAATATCAAATCTCCAAGGTGAGCTGTTGAGCATGGCCATTACAAAAAGTCAAATTCTATAAGCTTGTGATGCCTGGGTGGCTCAGCTGGTTAAGCGTCTGCCTTCAGCTCAGGTTCATGATCTCGGGGTCCTGGGAATGAGCCCCACATCGGGCTCCCTGCTCAGCGGCCGTCGGGACTTAAGATGTTTATGGAGAAAATGTTAATAATGTGTCAAGTCTGTAGCAGTTACATTATGACTCACAGGACAATCTGAGGAAATAGTCTTCTGTATTTGAAAACTATGAACTAAGGCCTGAAGTTCAGACAAGAATCTTCAGTGTTCCATTTTCACCCTGTGCCTTAGCTTAGGTCTTCCAGGGGTGCCTGGCTGGCTCAGTTTGTAGAGCGTGTGACTCTTGAGCTTGGGGTTGTGAGTTTGAGCTCCACCTTGGGTATAGAAAGGACTTAAAAATTAAATCCTAAAAAAACAAAAACAAAACAAAACAAAAACCACAGAAACTTGGGGTGCCTGGGTGGCACAACTGAACATCTGATTCTTGGTTTCGGCTCAGATCATGATGATCTCAGGGTCACGGGATCGAGCCCCATCTTGGGGCTTGAGATTCTCTGCCCCTCCTGCTCATTCTCTCTCTCTCTCCCCAAAAAATAAAATAAAATAAAATAAAATAAAATAAAATAAAATAAAATAAATCTTAAAGAACGAACAAATGTTATGTCAAAACTATACTAGGTAATCAGCTGTGACCTAAGGTTGGTTACTGATGAGTGGTCCTCAAAAACCAATGAAAGCATTTTGTAGAAATCAATTGGCTCTATGGAATTTACATCAAAGATTATTATACTTTTATTTGGTTGTGCATTCGTTATGTAAATTAAAAAGTTTAATAAACTTATGTATATGTATACACCTTTCCAGAGAGCCAGTTTTTAAACAATTGCCAGCACATGGCTGCTGTTGGCATCCATGCTGGAATTCCTCCTCTAAACTTTCTGGACCGGGGCGCCTGGGTGGCTCAGTAGGTTAAGCATCTGCCTTTGGCTCAGGTCATGACCTCAGGGTCCTGGGATCGAGTCTGCATCGGGCTCCCTGCTCAGAGGGGAGTCTACTTCACCCTCCCCCTCTGCCCCTCCGCCCACTCATGCTCTCTCTCTCACTCACTCTCTCTCAAATAAATAAATAAAATCTTTTAAAAAAGAAACAAAACAAAAAAAATAAAGTTTCTGGACTAAAAAGGCAATAGCTTTCTCTTCTGCTTCTCCCCAAATTCCTGTGCCACGTGGTCTCACGATGGGCACCCAAGAGTCCCTCCACAAACAGAAAAATCTCTCCAAATCTTCCCAAATCAGGGAAGGAAGGGTAGCAACTACCTGCCCCATGCAGGGCTCTTCACAGCCCTTCTTACTGGAGTCCTTCCCAACAGTTCGCTGAGAGGGATGTGATTAACCCCATTTTGTGGATGAGAAAACTGAATGGCAGAACCAGGATGTCAGTCAAGGTCTGCTGCCCCCAAAGCTCAAGCTCTGTGCTGTGCAGCCTCCCAAGGAGACACAAGCTTGGTTTAGAGGTGGTAGAGAACAGGAGAAAGACCTGGACATCTCTGATCCCAGAGGAAAAATACCATTGAACTGGTCCTATGGAGAAGGTGTGCTCTGGAGCCTTACCCTTCTCCCCTTCGGCAAGGCATTCATTTAGTCTATTTGAAATCTCTCTTATGGCTCTGGATTCTGGAAACCCCCAGAGCCAGGCCCCCCTGCTCTTTAACCTCAAGGGGAGTAGCTGTCACTGAGAGCCGGAGACAAAAAGAAATCTGTCTCCTGCTCAGGGGTGCTGCGGACCAAGAAACATGCAGAACTGGGCTGCTGATCCCCAGCCGTGGGGGTCCGGCAGGAGGAAAACTCAGAAAAAGCTGGGAGACACAATGGGCGTCCCTGTGTTCGGAATCCTGCCTGCTCAGCTCAACAGAAGCTTCGAGAATACCCCTAACTTCCAGTACTCAGGACTTAGTGGTGGGCATGGTCTTCCAGATTCAGGAAATTCCCTCGCCAGATGTGGATACCCTGAGGGTCCTACAGAGTTCTCCATATGAGGAGATAGGCGAGGTCTGGCCTGGAAACCACCTGGCCCCCAGGACAGCTTAGCTGACATTGGCAGGAACGAATCAAGAACTGGGGCGATTCCACCCCCAAAGCAGAAGTTCCTGCTAGTGCAACCCTTTTCTCCCAGCTTGGCGGAGGGGCCTGGGGAAGCATGGGGATGAAGCTTAGGAGTGCCTCGCTAGGATAAAGCCCCCTTCTCCAGGAAGGCTTCCCAGTTTGTCTGGCACTCCTGACCTCTCTCAGCATCTGAGCCTACCATCAGGCTCTCACTTCTTGGGTGACTTTGGGCAACTCACTCTACCTCTCTGGTCCTCACTTTTGTAACAGAGCCAACAAATGCTGGACGGCTTCCCACTGCCAGCCAGACACATAGGAACTTTGCCTTCCTTGCCTCATTTATATCTTCTCTCCAGCCTTGTAAGGCTGACATCAGGATCTCTACACTCTAGCTGAGGAACAGAGTGAAGAGACTCCTAATATGAAGGTTTGTTTTTTTTTCCTACAGTGATAGAACTTTTTTTAAAAAAGATTTTATTTGTTTATTTGTCAGAGACAGAGAGAGCATAAGCAGGCAAAGTGGCAGGCAGAGGCAGAGAGAGAAACAGGCTCCCCCTGAGCAAGGAGCCCGATGCGGGACTCCATCCCAGGAACCTGGGATCATGACCTGAGCCGAAGGCAGCAGCTTAACCAACTGAGCCACCCAGGCATCCCAGAACTTTGTATTTATAGCTGGGCAATTTCCACCCAGAATAAAGACCTCTTGGGGTGCCTGGCTGGCTTGGTTGGGTTAAGCCTCTGCCTTGGGCTCAGGTCATGATCTCAGGGTCCTGGGATAGAGCTTCAGGTTGGGCTCCCGTTTCAGCAAGGGAGTCTGCTTCTCTCTCTCCCTCTGTCCCTGCTCCTGTAGTCTCTCTTCCCCTGACTCTCTCAAATAAGTAAATAAAATTTAAAAGAAGAAGAAGAAGAAGAAGATTCTGCAGCCTTGTTTTAAAAATAGCACCAGCCCGGGACCACTGAGGTCTGGGCTTGAAGTCAGAGAGAAAAAGAAACTTTTGTTTGGGCTGTCACTCACAGCTGAATCCAATCCTAACAGGCACACGTATGTACGCAGACACATTCCCAATATGCAGTGTACACATAGCCCACAAGACCCAGGAGGGTAGGCAGACACTGAAATCTCACAGGATTAGGAGTACCCACTTGGATTCATTCATTCATTCATTCATTCATTCATTCATTCAACACAAGTTCATAACTGTCTTTCCCAAAGCTCCTACCTCACTCCTTTTCCTCCATCATAGAACTTCCCATGATCTGTTGTAATTACCCATTTTCTTGTCCATCTCACCCTGACTCTGCTCATCTCTGGGACCATGTCTGTTTTGTCCATCATCAATCACTTAGAACCATGTATGGGGGGGTGGGGGGGTGGGGGGG
>PISX010033982.1:0-14488 GCA_004024625.1 Mellivora capensis | reverse complement strand
CCTGGGGCACCTGGGTGGCTCAGTGGATTAAAACTCTGCCTTTGGCTTGGGTCATGATCTCAGGGTCCTGGGATTGAGCCCTGTGTCAGTCTCTCTGCTTGGCAGGGAGCCTTCTCCCCCCGCCCCCACCTCTGCCTGCCTCTCTGCATACTCATGGTCTCTGTCTGTCAAATAAATCAATAAAATCTTTAAAAAAAAAGAAAAATAATCCAAGAAGTGCATTAATTTATAACTCTTGGAAATAGGAGTAAGATCATAATGAACTATGAAAGAATATAAAATCCTGGAACCAACATTAAATTAAAAAATAAAAGTTACATCATTTTCATATAATACCATTCACATTAATATCCCAGTTGACTAACTCAGTGAAAAGATATTCTGGTTTGGTGATGTGAATCTTCTTGTTATGTAATTATGCTGGCTACCCTATTCCTTTGTTGGGAATAGAACCCCAGGTCTGACTCTACTTTTACCTACATGTAATCATGGATCAAAAAATCATCAACCTAGGATTTCCGATGTTCCGTAAGATGCAATACTCTATGAAACCTGAACAATACTCATGGAGCAGTTGTTTGAAAACTCTAAGCAGTAAATGGTGGCAGGTAGATAAGAGAAGAGGACCATAATACAAAGCACCACCAAACTGGTGATGTTGACCTTTTCTTTTATCCTTCAGTGTCCCCTGGCCCATGTTCAAAACAAACTGCAAGAAGGAAGTGGGCATCAGCACAGACACAGGGAACACCCAGGGAAGCCCTCTAGTTTAGGCTTGAGGAGGAAGAAAATGGTTTGCTAGTAGGAGCAGCGGCAACATCAAAGGCCTGTCTGTAGCCACCTAAACTCTAATGGGCCAACTTGCCCTTGGATTGAAGTATATGTTGCCATAAAAGGGGAAGGCTAACTCCCATTGCCTTTGTTTTCCTCTTTCTGCTCCTACCAAATGCCCTGGCATGGGTGCAACTCCTAAAGATCCACAGTTGAATAAATAAATCCCCAGCTTTCTGGCTAGAAAACCAAAAGAAAAAAAGGGACCAAAAGGGATTGGAAAATACTGGGAGGATCCTAGAAGGAAGGAGCTCAGGAAAGCTAACATACACTTTCTTTTAATGAATGTCTGGGGTCCCTAACAGATGAGTTGATCTGCTGCTAAAGAACACACTGAAGACTTTGAGAATTGAATTAAATTAAAGGCAACTGCCTAGTTTCCAGATTCATAACTGAGTAGGGCACACATAAGACAGATTTGAATAGCATTGCAAAGGCTGAAAATGGAATTGGCTTTGAATCCACAAGTTATAGAAGACTGGTCAAATCTTGTGACCTCATACCAACTGAATTGACTTCCTGCTACAAAATTAAATATTCTCTGTAAGATATATATGTAACCCAGATTCTCAAAACTTAATACTCAAAATGTCCTGGATACAATTGAAATCTATTCAACAAATAGGTAACCAGGAAAATATCAACTCACTTGTGAACATTCAGTCAAAAGATGCCAACACTTAGAAGACCCAATATTTAGGATTTAGGCAGTTTTAAAAGCTAATATGAGTGATGATGGGTGGCTCAGTGGGTTAAGGGTCTGCCTTCAGCTCAGGTCATGATTCTAGGGTCCTGGGATTGAGTCTCACATGCGGTTCCTTGCTCAGTGGGGAGCCTGCTTCTCTCTCTGCCCCTCCCCCCCCACTTGTGGGCGTGCTCTCCTTTTTCTCTCTCTGACAAATAAATAGAATCTGTAAAAAAAAACTAATATTGCGCTACTGGGTATTTACCCCAAGGATACAGATGTGGTGAAAAGAAGGGCCATCTGTACCCCAGTGTTTATAGCAGCAATGGCCACAGTCGCCAAACTGTGGAAAGATCCAAGATGCCCTTCAACAGACGAATGGATAAAGAAGATGTGGTCCATATACACTATGGAGTATTATGCCTCCATCAGAAAGGATGAATACCCAACTTTTGTAGCAACATGGACGGGACTGGAAGAGATTATGCTGAGTGAAATAAGTCAAGCAGAGAGAGTCAATTATCATATGGTTTCACTTATTTGCAGTGCATAACAGATAACACGGAGGACATGGGGAGATGGAGAGGAGAAGGGAGTTGAGGGAAATTGGGGGGGAGATGAACCATGAGAGACTATGGACTCTGAAAAATAACCTGAGGGTTTTGAAGGGGTGGGGCGTGGGAGGTTGGGGGAGCCTGGTGGTGGGTATTGTGGAGGGCACGCATTGCATGGAGCACTGGGTGTGGTGTAAAACTGTGTACGAATTCTGTTACGCTGAAAAGAAATTAAAAAAAAACTAATATGAAAATTCTATCAAAGGTGAACGTTGATGAAAGGAATAGAAAGATAATTTCAGCAAATAAATAGAAGTTATAATGAAGAAACTAATATATTTAGCCTTGAAAAAAGTATTAGGTGGGTTCAATAACAGAAGGGAAATGACAGAGGAAATAGTCAGTAAACTTCAGAGACTGATTGAGTGTGCAAAATGAACAACTGAACAAAGATTGGAGAAAAAAAAAACATGTTAAGGGAACTTTGGAATAATTTCTAAGGTCTAACATTTGTCATCACTGTCCCAGAAAGTGAGGTTAAAAAAAAGTAGAGCAGGGGCACCTGGATGGTTCAGTCAGTTGAACATCTGACTTTTGATTTCTGCTCAGGTCATGATCTCAGGGTTCTCAGGCTGAGCCACACAGGGCTCCAAGCTTAGCACAGAGTTTGATTGTCCCTTTCCCTGATAATAAATAAAATGTTTAAAAAAATATAGAGCAGAAAAAAAATATTTGAACTCACAAACACAGTGAAGGATATAAACATAAATATTTGAGAAGCTTGGCAAACCAGTAAACAGATAAATTCAATGAAATCCATTTCTAAACACAGTGAAATCAAAATGCCAGAAACTAAAAATAAAGCAAAAAGACACAAAAACTTTTGAAAGCATTCAAGAAAAGCAATTGTTTGAATGTCTATATATTTGTCAACAGAAATCATGGAGACCAGGGAAAGTAGAAAAGTGTTTTCAAAGTGATGACATAAAAACTGTTTTCCCAGAATTCTAAATCTAGTAATAATAATCTCCAAGAATAAACACGAAATAAAGACATTCACAAATAATGGAAAACTAACACAACTCTGTGAACTGCCCTAAAAGAACTGCTTAAGGAAAATTGTCAGATAAAAAACGAGTGATACCAGAAGGAAACTTGAAACATCAGAAATGAAGGAAAAGGAATAGAAATGGCAAATATTTGGGGAAAAAAAAGAATAAAATACTATTCTCTTGATTCTTTAAAATACATTAGACACTTGAGAACAAAATTACAACATTGTTTGATGTTCTCAATGCATTATTTAGGATGACTATATCATAAGCAGGGAGGTATAGAAAACTATACAGTAATAAGGTTTCTATTTGAAATGCAAGTAGAGCAAGTATTTGTATTGTTATCTGGATCTACAGCAACCCATAGAGGTTTACAATGAGATATAGTCTAAAGCACGATCAGTAAATTCAAATAGAAATTAAATAGATGTTCAAATAAAACAAAATGTAGCAGAAGAAAAAAAAGATGAAAAACAGGGAATGTTCAGAAAAAAAATATTAAATGGTAGACCTAAATCCAACTGTATCAATTAGTACAATGAATACAAACGGTTTACACATACTGATTAAATACAAAGATTATCAGAATGGTTTTAAAAACATGAAAGGGAAGTCTACAATACATTTGTTCACTTCAAGTATAATGAAATATGTAGATTGTATGTAAATGATGGGGGGGAACATAGATGCACACATAAATCAAAAGAAACCTAGGATGGTGATATTATTTAGACAATGCAGACTTCAGAGCAAGAAAAATTACCAAAGATAAAAGGGAACATTACATAAGAAGATAAAACAATCCCAAATGTGTATGTACCTAACAATAGAGCTTCAAAATACATAAATCAAACACTGACAAAACTGACAAGATAAATAGACAAGTCCACAAATATAGACTTTGGCATGCCTCTCTCCATAATTGATAGAACTAATATAGAAAAAGGACAAGAATATAAAAAAACTAAACTGAATCATCAACTAATTGATTCTGATGATCCCTTATAGCACTACATACCTTCTCTCCACAGACACATGGAATTTTTACTGAGATAGCTCATACCATGTATCCTAAAACAAGCTTCAACAAATAGAAATAAATTGAAATAATACAGTACAGTCCAATCATAATGTATTAAAATAAAATTCAGTAACAAAGGTAACAGGAAGATGACCAAATATTTAGAAATTTAATAATATACTTAATAATTTAACATTCAAAGAAGTTTCAGAGGAAATTAGAATATATTTTAAACAGTGAAAATAAAAATACAGCACATCAAAGGGTGTGAGATGCAGCTAAAACAGTTCTTAGGTAGAAACTCATAGAATTAAATGCTTATGTTAGAAAGGGAAAAAAGCTTCACATAATTAAGAATCTTAAGAAACTAGGAAAAAGAAGAGCGGCATAACCTCACAGTGAGTAGAAGTAAGAAAATATGAGAATGAAGAGCAAAAATCTTGTAAAAATGAAAATAGGGAAACTATATAAAAACAAGAGATGTTTTTTGAAAAAGTCAAAAAAATTGATAAGCATCGAGTGAAACTAGAAAAGATAGAAGACCAATTATCAGTATCAAGAATGAGAGGATATCAGTACAGACACTAGATATATTAAAAAGACAATATAAAAATACCTCAAAAACATGCAAAATTTTGACAAATTGCATGAAATATATTAATTCCTCAAAACCAAGAATCACCAATATATACCAAAGATAAATTAGGTAATCAGCATAGTCATATAATAAACCTGGGCTGGTTTTGACAAATTTGAGGAAATATTTAAATGAGAGTTATTTTTACTTAAATGCACTAGAAATGCATACTAATTGAAAAGGAAGAAATAAAATTGCTCTTGTGCACAGAAAATGTGTCCTGTATAGAAAACCCTGGAGGATCTCCAAAAACAGAACAAAACAAAACAAAAAAACAAACCTCCTATAACTACTTAGAGATTTTAGTTGCAAGATCAGAGGATTCACACATAATGAATTGCATTTCTATATAGTAGCAATGAACGATTGGAAACCATGCATTAGCTTAAAAAAAAAAAAAGATATTTAGGGGCACCTGGGTGGCTCTGTCAGTTAAGCGGTCAACTCTTGATTTTGGGTCATGTCATGATCTCAGGGTCCTGGAAGTGAGCCCTGTGTTGGGCTCTGCACTCAGTGGGGAGTCCACTGGAGGATTCTCTCTCTCTCTCTCTGCCCCTCTCCCTGCTCTTTCTCTTTCTCAAATAAGTAAATCTTTAGAAAAAAGTTTAGTTATAAATACAACAGATGTAAAAACTGAATGCTGAGAAATATAAAACATTGTCAAATCAAAGAAGACTTAAATCAATGAAGAGACAAAACATGTTCATGTATTTGAATATTCAACATAATAATGTTTCTTCAACACAAAGTGACCAATAGATTTAATGTAAATCCAGTAGAAATCTCAACAGGTTTTTTTGTTTGTTTTTGTTCATACAGACAAGTTGATTTTAAAATATATATAGGAAGAGGGTGCCTGGGTAGTAGTTGTTTAAGCAGCTGACTCTTGCTTTTGGCTCAGGTCATGATCTCAAGGTCATGAGATTGAGCCTGCCTTTGGGCTCCACACTCAGCACCAAATCTGCTTCAGATTCCCTCTTATACTCCCTCTGCCCCTCCCACTCATGCTTTCTTTCAAATAAATAAATCTTAAAAAATAAATAAATAAAATGTATATAGAAAGGAGAAAGATCCATGTATAACCAAAATAGTTTTGAAAAAGAACAGAGACTTTCACTTTCTTATTTCAAAAATTGTGATAAAGCTACAGTAATCAAGACAGTACAGTATTGTCAAAGGGATGGGCTCTTAGATCAATAGAAGAAACAGGATAGTCCAGAAGTATAGCTGCACAAATATGGCCAATGTTTTGACAAAGATAAGAGGGCAATTCCATGAAGAAAGGATAAACTTTTCAACAAATGATTTCGGAATATGTGGGCATCCACATTCAAAGAAAAGTTAACACTTTTGAACTTCCTACCGTATATAAAAATGAACTCGATTGATTATACATCTACATGTAAAATAGAAAACTGTAACACTTTTAGATAAAACATAAAAGGAAATCTTCATGACCTGGGATTGGACTTCTTAGATTTTATACCTAAACATGCCTATCAGGGGTGCCTGGGTGGCTCAGTGGGTTAAGCCACTGCCTTCGGCTCAGGTCATGGTCTCAGGGTCCTGGGATCGAGCCCCGCATCAGGCTCTCTGCTCAGCGGGGAGCCTGCTTCCATTTCTCTCTCTGCCTACTTGTGATCTCTCTCTCTCTGTCAAATAAATAAATAAAATCTTTAAAAAATATATACATATATATATATAAATTTTAAAAAAACATGCCCATCAAAGAAAAAAAAGATAAATCAAACATCATCAAATTAAAAACCTTGTTCTCGCGAAGATGATTTTAGGCACATGAAAAGATAGGCCAAAGAAAGATAAAAAATATCTTCAAAACATCTCTCTGATAGAAGACTTCTATCCAGAATGTATCAAGACATCTCAAAATTCAACACTAAAAATCAATTATAAAGGGCAAAAGACTTACACAAATATTTCATACAAGAAGACATGACAATCAAACATATAAAAAGATGTTCAAAATCAAAACCATTAGGAAAATGTAAATTAAAACTATAAAATATTGCTACACACCTATTAAAACAAATAACCTTTAAAAAAAATTCTAACAATACCAAGTGCTGGTGAGCATACAGAGCAACAGAAATATTCATAAATTGCTTGAGAAGATGCAAGATGATAGTCATTTTCCAAGGTAATTTTGTCGTTTTTTTGTTAAGTTTAACAGTCACTTATCATGTGACTCAGCAATCCAACTCATTGGTATTTACCCCAGAAAAATAAAAATTTATGTTCATATAAAAATCTATACAAGAATGTTTATGACAGCTCTCTTCATAATTGCCAGACTTGTAAACAGCCCAAATATCCTTCAGTGATTGAATAAGTAAACAAATACTATGTCCATACTATACAATACTACCAAGAAATAAAACATATTTTGTGTATACACAACATCTCAGATGATCTTGAGGCCTTATGCTGAAGTGAATGAAGCCAGTACAAAAAGTTGCAAATTCCATGTTTTCTTGTATATTATATTCTCTAAAAAGATAAAACTTTAGTTATGGAACAGAGATCAGTGGTTGCCAGGGAGTAAGGGTGGAAAATGGTGGGATAAAATGTGAGAGATTTGATGGGTGGTGATGTAACTATTCTGTGTTCTTTTCTCTGTTGGTGGTTACATTAATATATGCATGGAAGAAAATTCATAGAACTGTAGACCACAAGTAAAGGTCACTTTTACCGTATGTTACTTTAAAAATACAATTTTAAATACCAGACCTTGTTTGTAGTGGCAAAATGCTTGGCAGAAAAGTCACATGAAATGCAAAGTGAAGGTTGTCTCTGAGACTTTAAGAAGAGTAGAGCCATTGTAGACATACACAAATTTTTTCAAAAACTCATGTGAAGAAACAAAAAGCTCTAAGGAGCAATATTATGTGGTTTTTATTTCAGAAATTAAAGTTTCAAAATAAAATGTTCATTAGAAATAAGATAAACTAAGGCTAGTTTAGGTGAAAAAATGAGTATATAAAATACATATAAACTAGTTTTTGATAACAAGATAATACTAAGAAAGTTGTAGATTTTTTTCAGGCATTCTTTCCCCATCTAAATTCTTGAGGGTAACCAAAATATAGTTTAAACATGACTCAATTAACCTAACCTACCATCTGCAACTCCTTTTTGGTGGTCATAAGTATACTTAAGAAAGTGCAATTCCAAATGTCTCATTTTCTCTGTGTGTGTGTGTGTGTGTTTCTTCAAATGTGTAATATACCTGTGGGGGACTTAGAAATCACTTCTTTGTGTCAAAACTTCTGGGTGATTCATTTGGAACCCTCTACCTTTGGTTCATACTTCTACTTACAGTTTAAAAACAATGTGTTCCCTCACTCTATCACTATATCACTATATCATTATCAACTGAAATTTTAGAAGGAGAGAAATCTCATTCGGGACCTAGAAATGTTCAGATATAGATCATTGTTAACATTCTGACCCTATCTCTTCCCATGTCTGCAGTCTGGTTTCTCCTCACTTCCCTGGCCACCCTCCAAAAAAGTGTTCCCAAAACCCACTAGGCATTTTCATGTCTTTGTGCTTTACACATCTGGTCTCCTCTGTCTAGAATATTCTTGCCTCATTATTCACCCTAATATTTCTGCCCTTTCTTCTAATGGTTATTCAGGAATTTTTGTTTGGGTCAATCTGAGCTAATTATTCTCTACTCCTTACATGGTGGAGTGACTACTTCCTGAATTGCCCCATTCATGGTTGTCTTCACAGTTCACTGAGTTTGCCTCCTTGTTTTTACTTACACAGTGTATTTTAATGTTGTCTACTTATCAAACTAAGTGATACCATGAAGAGATTTCCTTTCATCAATTCATGTATTTTTTATTTTGTTCCATTTTGCAGCAATATTGTTAGAGATATTCAACGAATGTTTGGATAAATGTATAAATGAATGTGCGAATGAATGGATTCAGTGTTTCTTGGCTTCAGTCCTTTCATTCTAAAATATCTACAAAATATTCTCCACAAAACAGTTTTTTCGTTCTATAGCATGTAAAGTGTTTGAAAATGTGTTATTGACAAAAGCTGGCAGAATAGATGAAATCCTTTCTCACATAAGAGCATACAATTGTTTTCATAACCAGTTCTGCCAACATTGAATAAACTCACACCCACTCTACCTGAAGCTCCTCTGCTGTGATGTTCATAGAATGTCTAGAAGCAAAGTTATTTACAAGTCATACCATTGAGAATTGAAAATGTTATAACATACACTGTTTTGAAAGGAAAAAAATGTTGTTATCTTTATTTAGAATTAAATTGAGATAGCTTTGTGGGTTCATAGAAATAAAATATACCATGTGCAAATGAAAACTTCATAACTAAGTCAAAGAAAACCTTGAACTTTCAATGGTTTGGTTTAAGATTTTAATTTTCCTTTCTTTATACAACAAAATCTTCACAAGAAGTTGGTGAAGTGGGTAACATCCTTTCTCATATGAAGAAACACATGTACAGAGAGATAGGAACTTGGCCAAGGATACACAGTAAATAGAGAAGATAGAATCAGAAGTACAAACCTGAAGTTTAAGTCCTTAAAAACTGTGCCAAATAGGTGATTAATTCTGTCTTAAAATTTTATAACTTTGCAGATAATTAGCATGTTAAGTGAGCCAACTCAAGAGATGTTCTATATAAAGGCAATAAAATAGTCAAGCCCTAGAAATGAAACAACAATTTAAGGGAAAAATATGAATAAAAGTGGTGAAGATTTGACTGTAGCACAGGTTGCACTAAAAACTAGAAAAGGAAATTGAAATTACAGTCTGGGAGACTTGGAAGCATAAGTCTTCAGCACACGGTTTATTCAATTATTCATTCCTCCATCAACGACTGGATGTCCACTCTATGCAAATCTCTGCTGTAAGTGCTGGGGATAGAGTAGGGAGTAAGACAGAGAAAACCCTGTCCTCCTGGAGATAGCATTTCAAAGAGTATAAACAGAAAAATATGTAATGTATGTTGGGTAGTGACAGGGGTTCTGAAGAAGAAAAAACAAACACTAAGGCACTAAGGAATATAATTGTTTCCTTTTCCTTCTAACCTAAGAAATGAAGGTTCTCAATGATGTCATCTTGTTGGCCTGAGATAATTTCCTCCCACCTCTGATGCCTAGTTCTTTGACATTGTCCCCCAAAGGAGTAAGGGAGAAAGTCCAATCCACAACCTGTATGGTTTCCAGCCTCTTCCTAACTACCTCATCTCCTGCAGCATCTCGTCTGTGTTCATTTTACCTCTTGCCAGGTTCTGCTTGTTATATAATGAAAAAGAAGTGGGCAGTGAACATTCTCATGATACAGCCTCCCTAAAGTAAAGTTCTGGGTACCCTGATCTCCAGTTGGTTTGTGCTGTGGGTGTCTAGGTTAGAATAAGTTTGTGGGAAGAAATAAAGTAGCTCCTGACCTTCTTCAGGACAAGCAAGTTTTTTCTACTTTCAGTGGAAAAACATGTACTATGAGCTACTGATAATTTTTCTCAACTCTCAAATATTTCTCCATTTTCCCCCACTTACCTTGTATTTAATTGAAATGTCTCCCAGGCTCTACCCTGGGAATAGCTTACCCCTTAGATCCTAGCTATTGTTGTTGTTGTTTTCTTCCTGTTTTGTTTTGTGAAAATCTATGTTTTTCTACTTCCAAGTCACCTTAAATATGTCAGTGACAAATTGAGAGAAACTGCAGGAAGACCAGAGAGTTCAAACGCAATTTTTAAATGAAAACCACAAAGCCACAAATAATTTTTCAAAGATGGTTATCTCTGATAATTTCAATAGATAAAATATATCTTGTAATGAAGACAAAAATATCTCTGATAAATAATTATGTTATAAATGCTCCATTAAGCAGATAGACATTTTGAGAAAGTTATCAATAGAATGTTCTTCTGAATTTTGGTAATCCAGATGTGGAGCGTTTACTCTCTCCCGTACTGCTGCTTCCTCATTTCCAATATGCAAATATCCAGTGAACTCTTCTGTATTTTCAATAATCATTTAGAAGAGAAGGGGGTTTGTTCACATTCTTCATGCTTTGTAGATTAATGATATAGTCAATCATCTAAAATTCACATGGATCATTACTGCATTCACAGTAATTTATGCTCAATTAACACACTTAAAATCAGTTTTCTGTGGAGTTTAGCCAATTGGCTTTATAGCTTCTGGCTCTGAAAGATTCATTTTGCTTCTGATCACTGGCAATATGATGAGCAACAGCCCTCATTCCTGTTATTAAAGTTTTTCATTTTTCATAAATTGAACCAGGCCAGTAGACAGTGGGATGGCTATGACCAAGTTCCTGGACAAAAGCCAGATTGCTCAATCCTGGCAGCTGTCCTCCACACAGATGTTGGAATAAACACCTGAACAGCAGGGTCACAGTGCTAGAGTATTGTAAGGGTCATTGGGAAGAAGACCATGTTGGACTCAGAGGGACAGAGAGAGTATGTTGTCTGCACTTGAATCTGTGTGCTAGAATATGAGTGAAGGAATCAGCAGGCCTTGATTTCCTATAGTAAAAATCAACAGGAATTTAGTTCATGTTCAAACTTCTAGAAATAACCCTTTGGGAAACATTGTGATTAAGGCTTGATTGAACACAGAAGAACATGGAATCCTTTCTTCTCTAAGTTTGGGTGAAAAAGTAAATTTCTAATAATATTGAAAGTGTTTATGGTGAGTTAGTTTACATGGATTGCTATCATATTTATTGGACAAAATAAATACCATCCAGTGCCCTAGTTAAAAATCTAAAGCATTTTTGTCTTTTTTTATTAAGGTATATACAAATTTTATTTCTTTTTGGTTAATTCAGGCTGAGGGTTTTGAAAAAAGACTGTATTATAATGAATGTCCTTTGAACATATGTTAACTAGGTATTAATAGCAATTTACTTAAAATTAGATAATTAGCTAAATGAAAAGTGAGCAAGGCCAGAGGATTTCATAAGAATCTACCTCTTCTCATTATTTCTCCTAGGGTGGATTGATTTCTCACCTATAAATGTATCCTTTTACATAAAAGATATACTATTCTAATATTCTAATAGGATCTAACATAATAGATCCTATTAAATATATTCTTTCTGTGACTATGTTTGGAATATATTTCCCAGAACTGAAGACCAGGAAGTAGGAGAGACAGGCTGTGCAGATGTCACCTGCAAAATTACCAAGTACGCTATTCTAGAGAAGACTGAAATTTCTCAAAAAGAGCCTAGAGAAACTTAGCTCAGGATACTTGTTCTCCAGTTTCACATTCAAGCCCAGATAAGCAATCTTGAGGTAATTTGACACAAAGAGAAGAGTAGAAAGTACTACCACTTTATTTTCTGCTTACCTTAGTCTGATGCATTGCTGTATGTATTTGACACCTTATCTCAATTTCCACAAATTTATAGAGTGGGTGCTATGTTATTATATTATATAGAAAGGCAAATAACATGCCCTGGGATATGGGTGTCCAGCTGCCCCCTCCATAATCTGCATATGACTATGGTATTTTGGTGCTATGTGGGAGAACGGAGTCACATGTTTTTTGGGGAGAAGAATGTTTAAAGCTTTGCAAAGGTCATTTAGTTCAGGGCTACTGTGAATAAACCTAAGACAGAATTATCTATTGGGTCAGACAAACAGACCATACAACCCATCCATCCCTCTTTTGCAAAGAACCCAAGAGGTATATTGTGGCAAAGTATGACTCTTCTCTGTGATGACAAACTAAGAACTAAAGCTAATAACTAAATATTTCAGTCATTTTCAATGACCTATCATGACTCCTTCACTCACCATGACTGGAAGAATCCACAGAAATGAGGCGGGGGTGGGAGGGAGAAATGACCCAGAGGGAGAAAAAAGAAATATATATATATATGTGTGTGTGTGTATATATGTACACACATACACAGAAACACACACACACATATGTATATATGTGTATGTATATATATACACATACTGAAAAATATGCTGAATATATAAATATATATTTATATATAATTTTACATATATTTATATAGATATAAATCTATTATATATTTTATATTCTATATAAAATATTATATTTATATATGTATATATGATCTATCTATACTAAAAAATTAGTGATAGAAATGATAAAGTTTAGAGGAAACAAAAATCTGGGGGATAAAAGTGCAAAATAACTTAGAAAAAAAGCCAAGATAAAATCAGTGAAGAAAATAAGATGAGATAATGTCTATAAAACATGACAGGAATTTGTTTTAACTTACTCAACCCCAAACCTTTACATACTTAAGAAGAAAACAGTGGGTTTTTTGTTTTTGTGTTTGTTTTTTAGTATGTGTGTGTGCCAAACACTACCAAGCTTAGTCCTGGCAATGAATGAATGAATACATAATACTTAACATCAAAGAATTCATAACCTAACAGTTAATAGACAAAAATGTAACTAAGTTTACCAAACAGGAGCAAAGATTTTTGACAGCCCAAGGAGGTATTTTAGGTATTAATGACATTTGAAAGATATCATAGATCTGAATGTAATTTTTCCCCATCTAATTTTAAGATTTTTGTTTTTTGTCCAGGACAAAACAGGAAGCTTAGCACCAATGTGACATGAAGTCAGACTGAATTAGAAGTTTGAGAAGGTAGTATTTTTGTTAGATCCATGTACATGTATCCAGTGATATAATATAGTTTCTCTTTTTAAGCCCAAGCTCTTTTTTGAATACTTTTGTATATGAACATAAAAATCTAAAGCAGGTAAAATTTAGTAATTTATTTAAAATATACCATAAAACATACTATATACCTAAACCCTATTAACAAGGCAATTTTTAACATGTGTTAGCCACGAAAAGTTGAAATCCAGGTTTATGGATGATAGTATAGGCATTAAGAATTGTGTTTTGTCTGTACAATAATGACAAAACCAGGCAACATCATCTTGAAATCCCAATAGACTATAATTCAATGGTTCTAAAAATCTGAAAGTAAAGTCACCAGGAATTTTTCAATTATGTTTTTAACTTAAAATAGTAATAGTAACTAACAATTCTTCATATTCCTTTTTGTGAATATAAAAAGAAGCACTTAAAGCCTAAAAGAAGCATTAGATTCTTTGTACTGTGATATTATTGGAAAACCCTATATTAAATCTTCTTATACAACTATTAACTTCGTGTCAAGACCTAGCTCTTAGCTGAAGGATCCCTGGTATTTAATTGTGTGTGTCACACATGGGCTACTAAAATTCATCTTTTAGTACCACTTTTTTTTTTTTTTAAACTAAGAAATAAGGGCACCTGGATGGCTCAGTCAATTAAACATCTGACTCTTGATTTTAGCTCTGGTCATGGTCTCAGGGTCCTAAGACCAACCCCTGAATTGGGATCCAAAATCAGGCAGGAGTCTGCTAGAAGTTCTCTCCCCTGTGTGCCCCACACCCCTCACCCCTTCACTCACTCTAAACTAAATAACTCTTTTTTTTTTAATTTTTATTTTTTATAAACATATTTTTATCCCCAGGGGTACATGTCTGTGAATCGCCAGGTTTACACACTTCACAGCACTAACCATAGCACATACCCACCCCAATGTCCATTACCCCACCCACCTTTCCCGACCCCCTCCCCCCAGCAACCCTCAGTTTGTTTTGTGAGATTAAGAGTCACTTATGGTTTG
>PISX010033981.1:0-14498 GCA_004024625.1 Mellivora capensis | reverse complement strand
CACATCCTCTCCAACACACGTTGTTTCCTGTCTTGCTGATTTTGGCCATTCTAACTGGTGTGAGGTGGTATCTCAATGTGGTTTTAATTTGAATCTCCCTGATGGCTAGTGATGATGAACATTTTTTCATGTGTCTGATAGCCATTTGTATGTCTTCATTGGAGAAGTGTCTATTCATATCTTCTGCCCATTTTTTTATATGATTATCTGTTTTGCATGTGTTGAGTTTGAGAAGTTCTTTATAGATCCTGGATATCAACCTTTTGTCTGTACTGTCATTTGCAAATATCTTCTCCCATTCCGTGGGTTGCCTCTTTGTTTTGTTGACTGTTTCCTTTGCTGTGCAGAAGCTTTTGATCTTGATGAAGTCCCAAAAGTTCATTTTCTTCACTGGGTGTTTACCCAGGGAAACTGAAAACACTGATTCAAATATATATATATATATATATATGTATATATATATATATATATATATATACATACACACACACATACCCCTATGTTTATCATAGCATTATTTCCAATTGCCAAGACATGGATGCAACCTGCATGTCTATCAATAAATAAATGGATTAAAAAAGTGGTATATATACACAATGGAATATTACAGAGCTGTAAAAATGTATGATATTATGAATTTGAAACAAGGGGGATGGACCTAGAGAGTAGAATGATAAGTAAAATAGGCAGACTGAGAAAGCTAAATACCACATGATTCCAGTTATAAATGGAATCTTGGAGAAAAAAATAAACAAACAAAAAGCAGAATCAGAGCTATAAATAAGGAAAACAAACTGATGGTTGCCAGTGGGGAGGGACTGGGCAAAATGGGTGAAGCGGAGTGAGAGATACAAGACTCTGCTTATGGAATAATTAAGTCATAGGGATAAAAGGCACACCATAAGGAATATAGTTAATGATATTCTAATAGCAATGTAATGAAGCAGATGGTAGCTATACTTGTGACGAACATAGCATAACATATAAATTTGTCAAATCATGAAGTTGTATACCTGAAACTAAAGTAACACCATGTGTCAAATATACTTAAAAAAATAATAGCTAAAAATAGTGTTGGATTAAGAATATGGATAAAGTATCCAGGAATTAACTATAAGAAAATAAATGCAAATCAATTAGCTATCACTTAATATCCATTATTGTGGCTATTACCAGAAGAATAGAAAATAACAAATGTTGGCAAGAATGTGGAGAAATCAGAATCCTTATGCACCATTGGTGAGATTATGAAATGGTGCAGCCATTGTGGAAAACAGTATGGAGGTTCTTCAAAAATTAAAAATAAAATTATCATATGATCCAGCAATCCCATTTCTGGTTATATATCCAAAAGAATTCAAAGCAGGATCTTGAAGACATATTTGCAAATCCATGTTCCTTGCAATATTATTCACAATAGCCAAGAGGTAGAAGAAACACGTACGTTAATGAAAGGATGAATGGATAAAGAAAATGTGATATATACACATAATGGAATATCATTAAGCCTTTAAAAAGAAGGAAATCCTATCATATGCTATAATATGAATGAACCTCAAGGATATCATGCTAAACAAAATAAGCTAATCACAAACAGACAAATACTGTATGATTCTACTCTGACAATGTATCTAAAGTAATCAAAATCATAGAAACAGAAAAAAGAAAGGTGGCTGCTAAGGGGAGGAAAATTAGTGTTTAATGTGTAGAATTTCAGTTCTGAAAGGATGACAAATTCTAGAGATCTACCACACCACATCGTAAATATACTTAGCACCATTGAGCTGGATGCTTTAAAATAGTTAAAATGGTAGATGTAGCATTATGTGTTTTTTAACCACAATAAAACAATATCAAGAAAAAAAGTAAAGATGGTAAACATTTTTTCTGTTATGTTTACCTTCGTTCATACAGGATCTAAATGCTGTCCCTGTATCACATCTGGTTGCTGTTTCTCTTAAGTCTCTCTGAATTCGGAGGAAACGATTCTAAATTCTTTCCTCGTGTCATTGATTTGTCCTATAGAATATTTCTTATTGTGGATTTGTCTGTTTTCTTCCCTGTGCCATCACTTCATTTGTTTCTTTCTCCCACATTTTCTGTAAGTACATGTGAGTCCCCTGAGTCTTATTTAGATTTAGTTAACCTTTTTGGCAGGACAGTGCATAGTGTTTTTTGTGTTGCATCACATCTGGCACCACAATGTCTGTTTCTCTTATTTCAGCCACGATTGATCAGTGGATTTGTGTAGTAATCTCCTAATTCCCTCATTATAAGGATCCCCATCAGCCATTCACTTATTAGTTTCAGCCATTCATGATTGTTGCTTGAATTGATTATTGCATTAGGGGTTACAAAATGATGGCTTTCTATCATTCTTTCCATTTTTACTATCTGTAATTCTTTTGTACAGGACTTTCTCACACTTATTGAGGCTACTGCTTAACTTGACACAATGTTTCTCTAAGGAGAAACACTTACTTCTTTCCTTTTAAGTGTATAAGTTTATATTCCAAATCTATATGTAACATACTAAAATGATAAGTTCTTTTCATAATATTGAATTCTCTCCTTATCATGGCATTTGTTAGAAATACAAGTAAATGGCTTAAAAATCCTCTAGTCATATGACCTATAAAGGCATGTCACAGTACCAATATCAAGAAGAAAAACAATTTTCTTAATTTAAATTTTGCAAATGAAGGTACACAGATAATACACTATGCCACAGTAATTTTTGTTGTACACCATTAGTATTAGACTATTAACACTATATGAGTAAAGTATAATAGGAACCAATCAGTATTACTAGTAGAACTTTAAGTTTCACTCTTCTGTCATTTAATTCCTTCTCAAAACATTACTTAAACATAGCTTTCTGTAACTAATTTGTTAAAATATATACTGGAGGTAAAAATGCATGTCAACCTTGATTTTTCTCACTGGACGACATGGTCTGAATCTTAAAACCTCACAAAGTGCAACTAAATATACTTGTGTAAAAGCCCCACCCATGACGCCAATGGCACCATTTCCATGGTAACTTCAATGCTTGAAAAGGAAAAAGCAGAAGGAGTCAAGAAAATCACACAAAGTGAACATAATAAATTATTAGATTGAACATATGTGACATAAACAAAATATGGGGTGCAGTTATTAAAAATGAATTGCCACTTTAAAATGAAAACAAGCATAAATCAGGCATGGAACTTCAACTTATGAGAAATGTGGTCATCCCAAACTCATAATACTAAAATTATCTTAGTACTTCTGATATCCTAGTATTTCAGATGCCTAATTGAGAGCTCATATACACATCAACATATTCAATCATCCTTCCATTGTGGAGGTTTAAACTTTCAGATGATTTTTACATTACTAATGAATTACAAGAATAAAAATTTATGTGCAGTCATTAGACTTATGCCAGTAATAGTAAATATCTACTAGTTGTATTATACTAGCACAAAATATGTATCTCAACATTATTAAGTTCTTTTTTGTCCTCAAAACAGAAACACAATGTCGATTTTATACCAAGAAGAACATTTTAAGAGATATTTTCATTGCAACAAATCCCAAGTCTTATTTAAGTTTGATATTTTTAAGATAAGTCTCTGATGCTGGAACCAATCACAATGAATTAAGCAAGCTAATGACAGCTATAGAATGAAGAACACAGCCCACTTTATTGTTAAGTGGATTATTTCATTCTTACACAATTGTGCTTGAGTCATCTAAACAAAAATCAAGCTATGTTTACTTTTCATAGTCATTTATTTGCTTACAGAAGAGTATCTTAGATTTCATTAAAAGTATTTTATTAACTCAACTTTATTAAATCCTTACTATCCAATTTTGCCTTTTTCAACATCCATCTTTTTTATTTCTATGAATTCTGAACATTTTGGTGAATAGATTATACACTCACCACCAAATGGAAAAGAGGAGTTAATGTAGTATCACTGAACATTTACTTGGCCTACTTCATCATTTTGCCTTAGGTTGACTCTAATAATATTAATGCTCTAAACTGAAAACTAAAATCTGATTTTCAATTGTTCAAGGCCTCTAATTCAATATAACCATGAATAATAAGATGTGATGTCTTCAGAATTATGAACTAAAATTTGATTTCCAATTGTTGCTTCATTCTGATGAATGTATTGAATGCCTACTATGTGAAAGGTGCCATCCTTGGCACTAAGAGCACAAATATATATCTGGAATGGCACAGCCCTCAGGAGGCCTTTCTAGTAAAAATTAGAGAGAAATATACTAATTATGGCTTAAAGTATGATAGAAGTGGAATTTCTAAGGATGCAATGGTGTCTAAGTTTTAAAACCTGAATATAAGAAATAAAAGAGATGTCAGAAATCATGTAGTCCAATCCCTTTCTTTTATATCTAAAGAAACTATCACAGATTCTGTGTGTGGGGGGTGAGTGTGTGGGTTTCTGTGTGTGTGCATGTGTATGTACTTCCGGAGTCCTGTAAAAACAAAGAGAAACTACAAAACAGGATCTCATTGATATAATCTATATGACCATATATAAACACATATGGTATGGCATGACATAAAGGATGGTGCACTTGACTGGAAATCTGGAAAAGGATTCTATTTCCACGTTGCTAATTTTTAGGTTTATGACATGGGCAAAATGTTCAGCCGTTTTTTCATCTACATTAAGGGGTTAATTCAATCTCTATCACACCTAATTCTCTAGTTGGATACAAAACTGCTTTGTAAAATGTAAAGCATAATAAAGCATTTGATAGTATTTCATATAACAAATCTACATATAAAGAAGATGATTAATTTAATTGTGGGGAATTAATTGGATTAACAAAATAAAGTGCTTAACTAATTGTACATTACAAGAGAATGAAAGTTATTTAACTCTTATCCATTCATTATTTTTCATCATATTTGAGATACACAAATAAATCAACAGAAGAAAAAACAATTAGCAGATTCAGAAAATGTTTTTCTGTGTCTCCTTCCAAGAACAAGACAGACCATGGGGTTTCCACCCAATTAAAACAATTCAATTATGAAAGTTTACATGTGAATAGATCATGCTAGCATCTACCTCACTCACAGTCTCTTCCAAGGAAAGATGCCTCACCCATTGCTCTCATTGAGAAAGAAGCTATATATAGGCAGGTTTAATCCTACATATCCTCTTCCCCCACCATCCCTTATTGAAAAACTGGTAAATGCCAGAGCCAGATCCAGACAACTGACCTATGGCTATCGAGATAGGAATGACATGCCTAGAATGAAGTCTCTAAAAAATCCGAACTGTGAGATACTGGGAGATTGAGACAACAGCGAGGAACTGAAAGTAGATGATCCATAGAGAGAACCTATGATACAGAGTCAGGGCAAGCTAAAGTTACAAGGAAACAAAATCCATGGATAAGCAAATCTGTAAGGCAGAAAAGGGCACCAATTTGTGTAGTGAGGGGGGTGGGAGGAACAATCAGAAACAGAGAGCGATCAGTCTCTAACATTGCCTTTGCTCACGAGGAATGGCCTTATTTGTATATAAAAATTCCCTAATTTGGGCTAAGTTCCTAAAATAGCCTGGATACCTAGGGACAATTTAAGATTTATTAAATGTGAGAGCCCAGCAACAGTGATTAGAGGTATAGCAGGAGTAGTATCTAGTGGTGTTAGTTAAGTTAGACAATGAGCTGACATCCAGGGATTTCACTGATTTTATTATTCAAATCACCACCAAAAAGAAGTTGGCCTTGTGGAATAGTCAAATGGCCCAGAGGAGACTCAGTTAATAAACTGTTGGGAGACAGAGCTTTATGAAATTAGGAGGCTTAACCTACTATATGTGAGAACTGTGATGTATCAGACATTTATACACATCCTCTCATTCATGCTACTTACTTCAGCTGACTTTTGCTGAACCAACAGACTTCTCCATAAATTGGAATCAGACGTTAGCTAACTTTTTGTTAACTGCTTTGGAAGCCTTCAGAAAATGTGAGAATCATCCTTTATCTCCCGAAGTTGTAGGAAAAAATGTGATGAGAATTAGGGATAGAGGTACAAGGATGTAAGAGATACAAATATGACTACATGTGTAACATCCATGGGTCTCTTATACCAAAGTAGTGCCCTGCTAGGGAAAGAGGCCCTAGGATAGGGACATCTGGGTGTATATGTGTATATCTTGAACTAAATCCCATTAACTTTTCAATGCTAACAAGCAGTCTCTTTTCCTTTGCTTGAGGAGAGCAGTCCTCCACTGACTGAAGACCCTGTAATGAGCACACCTGAGCCAACAACCTCACAAGATAATGCTAGGTTTTCTTAAGATTTGCTCCTAGCTCTCTTGATTGACACCAAGACAGTGACCAGGATTGGATACGAGCACAGCATCAGCAAGAAAATACACTATTATCTCTTCAGAGAGTAAATGGTTTACACACCAAAGGAAATCATGTCTAAATGTTTTTAGTAAGAATCATGGGATTATGTGTGAAAGTGTCCCTTAAAAGAGTTAGACTAAGAAACTAAAATGTAAGATTGGATAAGAAAGGATTTATTAATATAGGATCGCTCATCCTGCTTACAAAAATACCTTAGCCAGACCTACTACAGAGTTTTGGCCCAAGTCTACCACATGGTAGGTTTGTTGGGTCTACATAAGTACGATGGGGTTGTTTTATGGCACTAACTGTATAACTGTTAAAGAATACCTAGCAACTAGTAGAATCTTCACATTGGTTCCCCGATCAGTGGAGTAAGTTATACTATGAAAAGAGGTTAAATGAAGCCCCCCAGATTACTCTTATTTAGCCAAAATAATAACTCATAAGCAAGGATCTGCTTATGGCTGCTAATAACTCATAATAATAACTCATAAGCAAGGGAGGATCTGCAGAGACTGGCACCCAAGGACAAAGGATAATATTCTTCATAATTTCCCATTTGGTTCACCTGTTTGGTCACTACAAACACCAGATGGATCATAAAAAATGAGAGTGGGCCACAAGAAAATTTAACTCTATTGCTTTCTGTCAGAATATAATCTGCAGGGCTTTTGAACATCTTGACATTCTAAAGAACATCATGCTGCAGAAATACCCACAAAAATTCAGAAGTCTGCCATGCTATTATTTGTTTGTTCCCTAAAACTTAATAATATACAACCCTTTTTAGGGACTTTTTGGATTTTGAAAGTGACATACTTAACATTTGAGAATATACTATTTATAAAATGACTCTGAAGTGATAATTTTATATGGACTTAGATCAAGACAAGGATCTATAGTGGATACTATGTAGAATCTCCACCAAGTCATAGGAGACTCAGCACATATCCTTGCATTCTGGAGCAAAGCCAGGCTTTCTGCCTCAGAGAACCATTAAAGTTTACAAAATTAATCCTGGCTTGTTATTAACCCTTAGTAAATGTCTGAGCATCTGACCATGAGATACCAGATGACTATGCAACCAAAACTGACTATAATGAATTAGGCATTATCAATCCACAGAGTCATAAGGCCGGACAGACAAAACAACTATACATCATATGATAGAAATGGGATGTTTGAAGTCCAGAAAGCACAAATAAATCACATAAACAGGCAGTGAAAACTCCCGAGGCATCTACTATTGTTGCGTTAAGTATCTCTTCTTTAATTGATGATCATGGGCTCATGGAGGATTTTACCAAAACTAGTTGATGGAGAAAGAAACAATTAGGCATAGTTCACAGTGTGATGTGTTGGTGCTAACTATAAAAGGAAATGGGTGTGGAGAAGTTCTGTGTACAGAGCTGAGAGTAGAACACTTGCCTATTCAATTACATGGAGATGGACGTGGCATAAAGGACAATTGCACATAGACTCCCAGAGTTGGATGGCTGGTTAGGAGTAGGAAGAAACGTAACTAAAAAATCAAGAGAAAATGCAGAAGAAAAGAGAAGCATGTGAATAACTTATCTGAGAAGATACAAAGTACATGAATCTTTGGGTCTCAGGTTAAAGCTCAGAAGACACCAACTGTCACAGAGGCACTCAACAACTAAGGGGATAGAATAAATCTAAGGATGTCATTCAGCCTCCATTCTTGGCTACCTCAATTCTGGAACTATGGGTCCATAATGGAGTAACAATGGTTGTAGGGCTGGAGGATATGCATGGAAACAACATGGGCTCCTTCCATCATCAAGGCTGATCTAGCTACTGCCACTGAAGACAGCCCAACCAGCCATCAGCAAAAACTAAAGGTGAGCCTCTGACATGATACCATCCCTTGAGTATAGCAGCTAACCACTTGATGCCAGATGGACTACATCTGATCCCTTACACTCTGGAAGGAAGAGCAATTTGTGCTTACTCGAATTTAACCTGTAACTTCCTTGTTCACAGTGTCTCTTCCAGAACCATCTTCCAAAGGATTACAAAATACTTGATCTGTAAGCGTGATATCATGAACAACACTGTCTTTGATCAAGAGATACATTTTATATAAAGTATGCCAATGAGCATAAGACCACAGTTGGTCTTACGAACCTCATTATTTATAAGCACTTGACCTAAAAGAACAGCATATTAAAGAAATATTACAACTTCAGTTAAGTATCTGCTCAAGAAAAATACCTTTCATGTTTGGCCCACTATATTCTATATTATATATGAACTAACTTAATGGAAATATTTGGTGCTGTGTTTCCCAAACTAGAATATACAAGCCCAAAAACCAAGGGGTGAAAATGGAATTGTCACCTCTCCATCATTTCTTATGATCTACTTGCAGAATTTGTGCTCTTCTTCCCAGGAGCTTAGTTTCTGCTTCATTAAAAGCCCTGATTCCAAAAGGCAATGCTTCCACATAGAGACAATTGAAAGAGTTCCACTGTATTTGGAGAAACTACTACCATCTAGTCATTTGGTGCTTCTTATTACAATGCATCAAAGTAAATAAAGGTGTTCACAGGAAGTAACCAACCTTTATTACCATGAGCAACTAGAGCCGGTATTAAACATTATGGTCCAGAAAGAGAATGTCTTGAATCCACAGGATTTACTGGAATGTCTGTTGGCACTTCAATCTTCCATGGTAATGATAAATGTAAAGCTGTTGCAACCAAAGCCTAACAAGGTCTGAGTGTTCAGCCAGCCAACAATAATGATCTGGATCACTTTATCAGACAAGCCACTTGATTAACCAATGTTCTAGCCAAGGTAAGAAAATTTTAGAATTACACATGGAAGAGTGAGATGATAGATACAAATTATAGCCTCAGAACCAGCTTCAACAGTAGGGAATAGAAACTTTTCCACTAACTCTCTTATTTAAATCCTGACAGAGATAGTATCTGGTCTCCACTTTGAAGAGGAAGAATGACATATTGAATTTAAGAAGAACACAAGTAGATCTGAGTGGTGCAAGGATAGACTGCATTGGTCATCTTCGGTGCACCATTTCAAATGTTTTCAGTACCATTACTTAGAACAGCCTCTGTTAGAACAAGTTCCACCTGGCCTTTGAGTAATTTTTCATGGGTACAACCTGATAGTCCTTTATCTCAGACCAATGCTGTATACGTATCACTCTCTGTCAAAAAGTGATATGTGATATGTGATATGTGATATGTGATGATATGTGGTATGAAACACCCACAGAGATCCTTAGAGTCATGCATATGAAACATAGAAATGTAGTAAAATTAATGCCCATGGGTCATCCTGAACTGAAAGATAAATGGTTCTCTTTTTCCTTCTTTGAAATGCATTTCTTAAAAGCTCATAGATCTCTCAGAAGCTAGTACCAGTTATACATATCAGTGGCCAAAACATGTTTCTTTGGATTTGCTTTCCTTTCTTCTCTTTTTTACCCCTCAATCTGAAATTCTCTTCCTTGTGATCTCTTCCCAAAAAACTGCTTGTGATCCTTTGTCTCTGGCCTGGCTTCTAGGAGAACCTAGGCTTGAATGGGGAGAACACTGAATTGACTAAGATTAAAATCTGGCAATGAAAATTTTTATCATTCTTTTTATTATCTAATAAGATAAGACTTAAAATATAAAGAAACTACTCTTCTAGGGTTCTTACACTTCCAATAAATGGTAAGAAAGAATGGGAGACTTGAAATCATAAAAATCCTAGAAGACAGCAAAGGCAGTAATTTCTCTGACATCAACCACAGCAACATTTTTCTAGATATGTACCCTAAGGCAACAGAAACAAAAGAAAACTACTAGAACTACATCAAAATAAAAAACTCTTGCACAACAAAGTACAAAAACTACCAACTAACAACAACTATAAACGATCAACAAAACAAAAAGACAACCTACTGAATGGTGGAAGACATTTGTAAATGAGCTATCCAAAAAGGGATTAATATCTAAAATATATAAAGAACTTATACAGCTCAACACCAAAACAAACTACAAAAAA
Organism: Mellivora capensis; assembly: GCA_004024625.1. NCBI lineage: Eukaryota > Metazoa > Chordata > Mammalia > Carnivora > Mustelidae > Mellivora > Mellivora capensis. The sequence goes on along the minus strand of PISX010033981.1, from coordinate 4,064 downwards.
AATCTGATTAAAAAATAGGCAGAGGACCTGAATGGACATTTTTCCAAAGAAGACATACAGATGGCCAACAGACACATGAAAAAGTGCTCAACATCACTATCATAGGGGAAATGCAAATCAAAACCACAGTGAAGTATCACCTTACATCAGTTAGAATAGCTAAAACCAAAATGACAAGAAATAACAAGCATTAGCAAGGATGTGCGGGGGAATAAAACCCTCATGCACTATTGGTAGAAATGTAAAATGACCCAACATCTTTTTTTTTTAATGGTGGTAAAACATACATAATGTAAAACTCATCACCTTAACCATTTTTAAGTGCACACTTCATTGGCATTAAGTACATACATTCACATGGTTGTGTTGCCATCACCATCCCCCATCCCCAAAACTCTTCACCTTACAAAGCTGACTCTCTGTATCCATAACTAATTCCCAAAACACACACACACACACACACACACACACACACACACACACCTAGCCCATTCTACTTTTGTCTTTATGAACAAGACTTCTCTAGGTACCTTATGTAAGTGGGATCATACAATATTAGTCCTTTCATGACTGACTTAGTTCTCTCAAACTCATTTTTGTTGTAACACGTGTCAGAATTTACTACCTTTTACAAACTGAACAATATTTCATACATATATCCATGTTTTGTTGATGCATTCATCCATAAATGGACACTTCAGTTGCTTCATTCTTTTGGTTACTGCTACGAACATGGGCACACAACTATCTTTCCAGAGTCCTTGCTTTCAGTACTCTTGTTATATATCCAGAAGTGAAACTGCTGGATTATAAGGCAATTCTATTTTGAATTTTTTGAGGAACTGCCATATGGTTTTCTCTAGTGGCTATACTAGTTTATATTCTACATTCTCACCAACAGTTCAAAAGGGTTCCAATTTCTCCACATCCTCACCAACACTTATTATTTCCTCATTTTTGTAATAGTAGCCATCCTAGTGAATACAAGGTGGCATGTCACTGTAATTTTGATTTGCATCTCCCTAATGATTAGTGATTTATTTATGTGCTTATTGGCTATTTATAACAATCTTTGGAGAAATATCTATTGGAGTCCTTTGCTTATTTTTATATTGCGTTATTTGTTTTGTTGTTGTTGTTGTGAGTTGCTGCTGAGCTGAAGTTCTTTATATATCGTGAACATTAACCCCTTATCAAATATATGCTTTGCAAATATCCCCCCCTCCATAGACTGTCTTTTCACTCTGTTGATTGTGTCTTTTGATGAGCAGCTTTAAATTTTGATGTAGTCCAATTTACCTGTTTTTTTTTCTTTTGTTGCCTGTGTTTTTGTGTCATGCCCATGAAGTTACTGTCAAATCCACTGTCATGAGCCCTTTCCCCTATGTTTTCCTCCAGGAGTGTTATAGTTTTAAGTGATACACTTAGGTCTTTAATCTATTTGGAGTTAATTCTGGGCTCCCTATTCTATTCTATTGCTCTGTATATAATCTGCCTTTATGCCAATACCACACTTTTTTCATGACCGTAGTTTTGTAGTAAGTATTAAAATCAGGAAGTATGAAACCTCCAACTTTGTTCATTTTCGAGATTTTTTTCTTAGCATTTAATACATTCATTTAATTCTTTGTAAATTTCTAGGAAAGGGAAAAATATGAAAGGTGCTTTTATTTTTCAGAATAATTTGTAAGACCAGTATGCTAGGGAACACATTTTAAGAAATAACCCTCTTTTACATAATTCAGATAATATATTCCAACTGATCTCATACACACACAATTTTCAAAATTCATTGGGTTTTAATAATCCAAAATAATTTCTTTGTAAAATAAAAATTTCGGGGCATCTGGGTGGCTCAGTGGGTTAAAGCCTCTGCCTCCAGCTCAGGTCGTGATCCCAGGGTCCTGGAATCTAGCCCCGCATTTTGCTCTCTGCTCAGCAGGGAGCCTGCTTTCCTTCCTCTCTCTCTGCCAGGCTCTCTGTCTACCTGTGATCTCTGTCTGTCAAATAAATAAATAAAATTAAAATTTCATTTTTAATTTTCTCATAAAACTTCAAATATTATATAAACATATTAATATTAAGATGTAACAATGGTCATAGTTGAAGTAGTTAGCATTAGACTTGCCTGAAAGGGACAGGAAACCGAATGATGGATTAAACAAGAATGTAGTTTATTTCTCCCTTATGGCAAAATCCAGATGTAAATAGATGCTCCAGAGCTGGCTTGGCATACACTTTCTGTAGCTTCCCTTTCCAAGATCACCTCATCGTCTAGAATGTATTGATGGTGATAAAATGCAAAACAGAATATTTGAAATGACATAGAATGAGAAGTAACATCATTTGAAAATTCACTTAATAGCAAGATGATTCTGTTACTCATAGCAACTCTTTTTTTTTTTTTCTTAAGATTTTATTTATTTATTTGAGACAGAGAGAGCACAAGCAGGGAAAAGAGTGAGAAGCAGGTTTCCTGTGAGGAAGGAGCCTGATTCAGGACTCAATCCCAGGACCCTGAGACCATGACCTGAGCTGAAAGCAGATGCTTAACTGACTGGGCCACCAGGCGCCCTGCTCTGAAGCAACTTTTAAGAGTGAGAATACTAATGTTATAGAGAAAGTTGTTTAGCAGGCCAAAAACTCACATTGTGTTATATATACTAAATACCAAGATCTCTCAACTTACAAGCTCACAGTGAGATGGGTAAGAATAAAAGAGTCACTACATTTAGTAAATTAAACAACCTGTGACTTTGCATTCCATCTGATGTTTCATGGCATAAATAAATGGTGAGCTCTTAAAAAAACAAATTTATAGATCTGTCTAGCTATTTACACAGAGTTGCATGCACCTCGTGCTCTGTAAAAGAGCAAAGTCCATCACTATTCCAGGAACAAGTGTGTGTCATTCCATATAAATTCCAAAAAGAGGACACACTCAGTGGAACAACAAACTAACTTTCAATTTCTAAATGACCACCACTTTGATTGATGGAGCAAATTAAACTATTTACACTACAATATATTGCAAAATATTGCATATGAGCTAAGTCAGGAGGCTTATGCTGTACATTAGCCTTCTGTTGATCATGAGCTGCTGTGTTTACACATACACACCTACTCACATATACATACCCTTACTACACACATCCTGCCATATTCTTTCATCTTGATATTTGGCAAGAGAAATCTCTTTAGCCAAGAATGTGATGTCTGATGAAGGTCAGACACCACCTCTACTATTCTTTCTGCTCCTGTCTGTTCCTCTGGACCTTGCTCTATAATTAGGCCCCCTCAATCCTCTGTCCTCCCTCAGCCTCTTCCTCTGTGGAGGCACCTCTCTTTCCGATGACAAGCAATTCACAATAAAATCAAATATAAATCAAATATAATCAAATCAAAAATCAAATAAAATCAATATAAAACAAAATAAAAGTTTTTAACAATAAAATCACTCTTATGATCTTATGTTCTCTTCTTATTTCTCCATCACTTCCCTTCACTTATCATACACACTTCTAATAATATGAATCATTTTCTCCATTTCTATCATCAATCTGACTTCAAACCAGCATATCTTCCTTAAGGCATTACTGTCTCTTAATTACCCAAACTCAATCATCATTTTTCAGTTCTTTTCTCAGTTATGCTTTCTGTGACATTTGATACAGCTGACTATTTTTTCCTACTGAAACTATTCCTAATGTGATTTCTCTTAGGTCATGCTCTCCTGGTTACCCCCCTATTTCTTTATCAATCTTTCTCAGTTCTTTTCAAATAATTCTTGTTGGAATTTCCCAGGGATTCATCCTCAATGGTCTTTTCTTCTCGACTTAAATGTCATCTGTTTCAACACCTTATATAATGAGCTTCTGAGTTCCCTAGAAAATTACAAACTCAACATATTCAAAAAGAATACCTTACCTTTCCCCAAAATGTTCTCTTCATATTTCTCCTATATTTCTCCTATAATTGTCAGGGATCCCTTCACCCTCCCAGATACCTAAATAAAACTCATCTACCATATCTAATTAATGGACTTATCTTACTAATTTTATTTC
>PISX010033980.1:0-14488 GCA_004024625.1 Mellivora capensis | reverse complement strand
TTTTTATGCCAGTACCATGCTGTCTTGGTGATCACAGCTTTGTAGTAAAGCTTGAAATCAGGTAACGTGATGCCGCCAGTTTTATTTTTGTTTTTCAACATTTCCTTAGCAAGTCGGGGTCTCTTCTGTGGAATAGCTCTGTGATATTTTGAAAATGAGTTCTGATTCCCAAGCCTGGTATTTTTGGTGGGGTCTTCACAAGCTTTCCCAAGGCAAGTGTTATACAGAAACTGAGATGTCGGAAGAGAAGTGGGAAAAGTTGGATAGGTCAGGAAAGGATCAAATAAGTCTGTGGTTATAGCAGAGACTTGAGTCTGCCTGATCTCATGGTTAGGGCCATGTGAATTGCACTCTAGAGAAGCCAAGTATATGATATGCTGTGTATGTAGAGGGAGCTGTTCTTTCATACCCCAGTAATTCCTGAGACCTGTCACTGGTAAACTATGTCAGTGCAGGGTTACATCAGCATTAACTATACTCAGTTTTATAATCCACAAAACTGCTATAGTGTGATTATCTCATTGGTTTGAGATGGTCATTAGACCTTTGATCCTGATTGGTGAGAAAGCCGTCATATCTACTAAGAGAAAATAATCCTGATTGTAAAATACCAAAACAATAACCATATTTGTAATTTCCCTGATGATTAGTGATGGTGAACATCTTTTCATGTATCTGTGGTCATCTATATGTCTTTGGAAAAAGGTCTGGTCATGTCTTCTGATCATTTTTTTGTTGGATTTCATTTTTGGAGTGTTGAGTTGTATAAGTTCTTTATAGATTTTGGATATTAACCCTTTATCAGATATGTCATTTGCAAATATCTTCTCCCATTCCATAGGTTTCCTTTTAGTTTTGATGATTTCCTTCCCTGTGCAGAAGTTTTTTATTTGATGAAGTCTCAGCTGTTTATTTTATTTTTTGAATCATGGGGTATTTTAAAAATAATTTTGTGTTCCAAAGTGGTTATACCAATTTACATTCTGATCCACAGTATATGTGTTCCTCTTGCTTCATGTTCTCACCAACACTTTGATTACCAGTCTCATGGGTGAGGTTACATGATACTACATTATGGTTTTAATGTGCATTTCCTTAACTACTAATGAGATGGAACATTTTTTTTAAAGATAGAACATTTTTTAAAGATTTTATTTATTTATTTGACAGACAGAGATCACAAGTAGGCAGAGAGGCAGGCAGGCAGAGATAGAGGAAGGGAAGCAAGCTCCCTGCTGAGCAGAGAGCCCAATGTGGGGCTCAATTCCAGGACCCTGGAATCATGACCTGAGCTGAAGGCAGAGGCTTAACCCATTGAGCCACCCAGGTGCCCCTGAGCTGTTACAGTTTTATCAGTTGCAAATGTCTTCTCCCAGTTTGTGCCTTGTATTTTTACTGAACTCATTATGTTGTCCTTTGGCAAACAAAAAAATCTTAATTTTAATGTAGCTATATTTATTAATTTTTTTCTTTATGGTTTGTCTTTTCTGTATCATATTTAACAAATCCTTCCTACTCCAAGTCATTAAGATATCTTTCTGTATTGCTTCTAACAGTTTCATAATTTTGCTTTTCATATTTAAATCTGTTTAAATTTTTTTAACTTGGGGGGGCACTTGGGTGGCTCAGTCAGTTAGGTATCCCACTCTTGATTTTGGCTCAGGCCATAATCCTGGGTCGAGATGAAGCCCCCCATTGTGCTTCCTACTGGATATAGTGCCTACTTGAAATTCTCTCTCTCCCTCTCCTGGCGCTCTCTCTCTCTCCCCTTTCTCTCTCTCTCTCAAAAAAAAAAAAAAAAAAGATTCTCTCTCTTTTCCTTGCCCTCTTTCCCTTCCCCTCCAAAATTTTTTATTAGAGCATAGTTGACACAGTTTATTTACATTAGTTTTTAAGTCTCAATGCATCTAGAATTTATTTTTACCACATAATCAATTTTCTCTGCATCATGTATTTAAACATTAATTCTTTCACTTGCTGATTTGCTTTAAGTTTTCAAATATACATAGATCTACTTATCTCTCTGTTCTGCTCCAAGAGTCTATTTGTCTATTGTTGAACAGCTTTATAAATCCTAATATTTAATATCGTGGTAAAGTAAATCCCTCATTTTTTTTATACTTACTCAGGAATTCCTTATTCATTCTTAGTCCTTTGCATTTCCCATAAATTTTAGAACTGGCTCATCAGGCTTAAATATACAATGAGATTTTGATTGGAATTGCACTGAAACTAACTTTAAAAAAAAGATCTTATTTATTTATTTATTTATTTGAGAGAGGGAGCATGAGTGAGTGAGAGAGAACATGAGCACCAGCAGAGGGAGAGGCAGAGGCAGAAGGAGAAGGAGAAGTAGGCTCCCCACTGAGCAGGGAAGCTGATGTAGGACTCCATCCCAGGACCCTGGGATCATGACCTGAGCTGAAGGCAGATTTTTAACTGACTGAGCCACCCAGGGGCCCCACACTGAAACTATAGATCACTTGGGATAGTGATATGTCTTCTAATATGTAAACATGGCATCTGAATCCAAAAACTAATGATATACTATATGTTGACTAATTGAATTCAAATTAAATAAAGAGAGAAGGACATTTAGGGGATGTGTGGCTCAGCTGGTTAAGTGTCTGCCTCAGTTTAGGTCCTGATCCTATCCTGGGATGAGTCTGACATCAGGCTCCCTGCTGAGCAGGGAGCTTTTCCCTCTACCTCTGCCTGCCACTCCCTCTGCTTGTGTTCTCTCTCTCTCTCTGACAAATAAATAAATAAAATATTTAAAAAAGGAAATATATTTGAGAAGGCCTGAATTAGGTTTTTAAATTTTTTGTTTTGTTTTGATTTCATTTTCCTCACCTCAGGAGACAAATCTAGAAAGAAGTTGTTACGGCCAATGTCAGAGAGGTTACTGCCTGTGTCTTTCTCTAGGATTTTTCTAGCTTCAGATCTCACAGTTAGGTTTTTAATAAATTTACATTTATTTTTTGTGTTTGATCTAAGAGAGTGGACTAATTTAATTCTTCTACATGTTGCTGTTCAGTTTACCCAACACCATTTGTTGAATAGACTGTGTTTTCCCCACTGGATGTTCTTTCCTGCTTTGACTGATCATATGGTTGTGTGTGTCTGTTATTGTGCCAGTACTATACTGCTTTGATGACTACAGCTTTGTAATATAACTTAAAGCCTGGAATTGTGATGCCTCCACCTTACTCTTTTTTTTCTCTTTCAAGGTTGCTTTGGCTATTCAGAATCTCTTGTGGTTCCATACAAATTTTAGGAATTTTTGTTCTAACTCTGTGAAAAATGCTGTTGATATTTTGATAAGAATTGCAATAAATGTATAGATTGCTTTGAGTAGTACAGACATTTTAATAATATTTATTCTTCCAATCCATGAGCATGGAATGTCTTTCCATTTCTTTGTGTCATCATCAATTTCTTTTGACAGTGTTTTGTAGTTTTCAGAATACAGGTTTTTCACCTCTTCGGTTAAGTTTACTCCTAGGTGTCTTATTATTTTGGATGGAATTGTAAATGGGATTGATTGCTTAATTTCTCTTTCTGCTGCTTCATTATTGGTGTATAGAAATACAACAGACTTCTGTACATTGGTTTTGTATTTTACCACTTTACTGAATTCATTTATCAATTCTAGCAGTTTTTTGGTGCAGTCTTTTGGGTTTTCTATATAGAGTATCATGTCATCTGCAAATAGTGAAAGTTTTACTTCTTCCTTGCTGATTTGAATGCCTTTTATTTCTTTTTGTTGTGTGATTGCTGTGGCTAGGACTTCTACCATACACAGTGAAAGAAACCATTGACAAAACTAAAAGGGAACCTATGGAATGGGAGAATATATTTGCAAATGATATATCCATCAAGGATTAGTATCCAAAAATCTATAAAGAACTTATCAAACTCAAAATCCAAAACACAAATAATCCAGTTAATAAATGGGTAGAAGGGGGACAAGATGGCAGGGAACTAGGAGGAGGCACTGTTTCAACCTGTACCCTAAAGTGAGCTGATTACCTACCAAGGAAATCTGATCACCCATGAAATCAGCCTGAGATCAGAATTATACATGTCTGGATCTCTATGGGGGCAGAAGATGCCAATGGGCAGGTAAACTGGAGTGGGAACGTCGGACTGGTATCAGAACATAAGCAAAAAGGGGAGGGAGCCACCAGAAGCCACCCATTGGAAAGTAATACCCCAATACGAGAGTCTCCTGCATCTGGGGACCAGCATTAACTTGATGTCTCATAGAAAGCACTCAAAAAGAACAAAGGATCATGGGGTGAAATTGTGGGAATTGGAATGGTTAGGGACAGGGGCTTAAGTCCCCCACCGAGGACAGACACCCCAGAAACCAGGTCTTGGTCCCTGAGCTGCAAGGAGACCTCCTAAGGCGCTTGGCATGTGGGAGGGGCTGGGACCCTTGAGCGGCAGAAACAGCCTTTTTGCAGCCCCCATGCATGTGATGCGCTATCAGAGCCTGAGACGCGCTCCACACGCTCCCCTGAGAGAGGTGTGTGGAAGCGCCAGCCCAGCGCTCTCAGACCCGGAAAGTCTGAGTGCTCCCAGCCCGGGCCAGCGGGAAAATCTCAGTGTGAGATCACTGCTTGGAACCTCTCTGGCGGTCTGGAGCTGCCCCCAGACAGCTGCCACTGTTGTTGTTTTGGGTACAAGCAGGAGTTCCTGTGTCCCCAGAGACCGCAGCTGGGAATCTGCTCTGCCAGTGGCCAGGAGGGAGCTTGTGTGCTCTGCAGCACCCAGATGGGAGTGGACTGGGGCTTCTCTCTGGGAGGGAGGTCTGGGTGCAGTTTGCTTTCCTCTAAACCTCCAAGAACCATTGGGAGCTGCCAAGGGGAGAGAAAACAAACGAACAGACATAAAAACCTCCAGAGAACAAAAGCCCAAAGGGCAGGTTTCCTCAGAGCCCACCCCCTTGAGGGGGGTGGGAGGACTCAACTCAGGAAACACTGCCTGAAAACCCTTGTGGCAGGACCCTCCCCCAGAAAGCCAACCGGGAGAAAAAACAAAACAAAACAAAACAAAACAAAAAAACCGAGAAGAGAACAATCACTACTACTTCATAGATACAACTTTTAATTTTTAATTTGTTCCCACTATTCTGGTTCATTTTTAAAATTTTTTTTTATTTTTTATATAGATATATTTTTTTAAGATTTTATTTATTTGTCAGAGAGAGCGAGCACAGTCAGACAGAGTGGCAGGCAGAGGCAGAGGGAGAAGCAGACTCCCCGCTGAGCAAGGAGCCCAATGCGGGACTCGATCCCAGGATGCTGGGATCATGACCCGAGCCGAAGGCAGCCGCTTAACCAACTGAGCCACCCAGGCGTCCTTATAGATATGTTTTTTAGCCTATTTACCATCACAGTGAGATGTCCAGTACATCAAATTCCATAATAACCTTTTAACCTGAACTTTTTTGATACATATACCCATGTTTTTGTTTTGCTTTTCTATTTTTTAAATTATTTTAAAATTTTACTTTAGTTTAGTTTAGATCATTCTTTTCTTATTTTTATTTGTTTATATTCGTATAGAGTTAAACTTTAAGATAATACCCTTTCCCCAATCAATGCTACTCCTATAGGTAAGCCAATTTTTAATCCCCCGTTATCTTAAGACAGTTGTGTCCTTTAAAAAAGATATCAAGATACATCCAGGAAGAATCAAAATAACCTTCCTCGCCCACACTGAGAATTTATAACCATTCTCCCATCTTTTTCTTCTGCCAGTATTTCTGTGTATTTGTGTTTGTCCTGGTAGTATATAAATCTTATACTTGGGGTTCTTTTTGATGAGTTTCTTTTGTATGCTTGTTTGTTTGTTTGTTTTGCTTCTACATATATATGTATATTTTTTTTCTGCTCTTGTCATATACTTTTTTTTTTTATTTCTTTTCAGCGTAACAGAGTTCATAGTTTTATCAGTCTTTTTGTTTGTGTTTGTTTGTATACTTCACAAACCTTACCTTGGGGCCCATTTGGGCTGAGCCTTCCCTTTTATCCTTCTTTCTTTTTCCTCTCTCTCTCTCTCTCTTTTTCTTCCTTCTCTCTTTCTTTTTTTCTTTCATTTGGGTGGGGACTCTTGATTGCTCAAAAGCATTCCAGGGTGCACCTTCACTGTACCAAGGTTGACACATCCAGTTACATCCGTTCAGCCATCTATCATCAAAATGACTAGGAGAAGGAATGCCCAGCAGAAGAAAAATTCAGAGGATGGGCCCTCTGCAACAGAGCTAATGGCTACTGACAGATATTATGTCAGAAAGGGAATTCAGGCTAACAATTATCCAGGCAATAGCTACGTTGGAGAAAGCCATGGATGACCAAACGGAATTGATTAGGGCAGAACTGAAAGACACCAGGGATGATGTTCACAAGGCTCTCAATGAGTTCCAATCTAATATAAATTCTCTAAATGCTAGGGTAACTGAGACAGAAGATAGAATTAGTGATCTGGAGGACAAACAGATAGAGAGAAAGGATCAGGAAGAAGCCTGGAACAAACAGCTTAGAAGCCATGAAAACAGAATCAGGGAAATAAATGATGCCATGAAACGTTCCAACATCAGAATTATTGGAATCCCTGAAGGGGAGGAGAAAGAAAGAAGTCTAGAAGATATAGTGGAACACGTTCTCCATGAAAATTTTCCCAACCTCGTGAATGGAACCAGTGTTCATGTACTAGAGCCAGAACTTTCCCCCCATCCAAGATCTTAGATTCTCAAAACACTTCGAGACACCTGATAGTAAGAATGAGGAATTATAATTCCAGAGAAACTCTCCTGAAGGCAGCTAGGACAAAGAAGCTCCTTACGTACAGAGGAAAGCCCATCAGAATAACGTCAGACCTGTCCACAGCAACCTGGCAAGCCAGAAAGGGCTGGCAAGATATATTCAGGACACTAAATGAGAAAAACATGCAGCCAAGAATACTTTATCCAGCAAGACTGACATTCAAAATGGATGGAGAGATAAAGAGTTTCCAAGACCAGCAAGGCTTAAAAGAGTATGTGACCACCAAGCCGACACTGCAGGAATATTAAGGGGGGTTCTATAAAAGAGGAAAAATCCTAAAAATATCATTGAACAGAAATATAGAGACAATCTACAGAAAGATTTCAAAGGTAACATGATGTCAATAAACACGTATCTATCAATAATCACTCTCAATGTGAATAGATTAAATGCGCCCACAAAATGACACAGCATTGCAGATTGGATAAAACGACAGGACCCATCCATATGTTGTCTACAGGAGACCCATTTCAAACCTAAGGATACACCCAGATTGAAAGTGAAGGGATGGAGAAGCATCTTTCATGCCAATGGGCCTCAAAAGAAGGCCGGGGTAGTGATTCTCATATCAGATAAATTAGATTTTAAACTAAAGACTGTAGTCAGAGATACAGAAGGACACTACATCATTCTTAAAGGGAATATCCACCAAGAAGATCTAACAATTGTAAATATTTATGCCCCAATATGGGAGCAGCCAATTACATAAGAAAACTATTAATGAAGATAAGGAGTCATATCGATATTAATATATTTATAGTAGGAGTCTCATATGCCTCTTTCAGTAATAGACAGATCATCTAAGCAGAAAATCAATAAAGAAACAAAAGCATTGAATGACAAATTGGATCAGATGGACCTCATAGATATATACAGAACATTCCACCCTAAAACAACAGAATACTCATTCTTCTCAAGTGCACATGGAACCTTCTCCAGAATAAGCCATATACTGGGTCACAAATCAGGACTCAACCGATACCAAAAGATTGAGATCATTCCCTGCATATTCTCAGATCACAATGCTTTGAAACTGGAGCTCAATCACAAGGAAAAGTTTGGAAGGAACTCAAACACCTGGAAGCTAAAGACCACCTTGCTTAAGAATGCTTGGGTCAACCAGGAGATCAAAGAAGAACTTAAACAATTCATGGAAACCAATGAGAATGAAGACACATCGGTCCAAAAGCTATGGGATACAGCAAAGGCGGTCCTAAGGGGGAAATACATAGCCATCCAAGCCTCCCTCAAAAAAATTGAAAAATCCAGAATACAACAGCTGTCTCTACACCTTATAGAACTGGAGAATCCACAACAAATTAAACCAACCCTTCCACACACAAGAAGGGAAATAATCAACATTAGAGCAGAGATCAATGAGGTAGAAACTAGAGATACATTAAAACATTTCAATGAAACTAGAAGCTGGTTTTTTGAAAGAATCAATAAGATCGATAAACCATTGGCCACACTAATCCAAAAGAAAAGAGAGCAAGCTCAAATTAATAAAATTATGAATGAAAAGGGAGAGATCACAACTAACACCAAGGAAGTAGAAACAATCAGAAGCTATTATCAGCATTTATATGCAAATAAGTTAAGCAACCTAGAGGAAATGGATGCATTCCTGGAAAACTATAAACTCCCAAAATTGAACCAGGAAGAAATTGACAACCTGAATAGACTGATATCTAGTAACGAGATTGAAGCAGTGATCAAAAACCTCCCAAAAAACAAGAGGCCAGGACCTGGCCGATTCCCTGGGGAATTCTACCAAACTTTCAAAGAAGAAATAACACCTATTCTCCTGAAGCTGTTTCAAAAAATTGAAGCAGAAGGAAAACTTCCAGACTCTTTTTATGAATCCAGCATTACCCTGATCCCCAAACCAGGCAAAGACCACACCAAAAAGGAGAATTTCAAACCAATATCACTGATGAAAATGGATGCTAAGATTCTCAACAAGATCCTAGCAAACAGGATCCAACAGCACATTAAAAAGATCATCCACCATGACCAGGTGGGATTCATCCCTTGGTTACAAGGATGTTTCAACATTCGCAAATCAATCAATGTGATAGAACAAATCAATAAGAGAAGAGAGAAGAACCACACAGTCCTCTCAACTTATGCAGAAAAAGCATTTGACAACATCCAGCATCCGTTCCTGATTAAAACGCTTCAAAGTATAGGGATAGAGGGAACATTCCTGAACTTCATAAAATCTATCTATGATAGACCCACAGCAAACATCATCCTCAATGGGGAAGAAGCTCACAGCCTTCCTGTTGAGATCAGGAACACGACAAGGATGCCCACTCTCACCACTCTTGTTCAACATAGTATTAGAAGTCCTAGATACAGCAATCAGAGAACAAAGAGAAATGAAAGGTATCCAAATTGGCAAGGAGGAAGTCAAACTCTCTCTCTCAGCAGGTGAGATAATACTTTATATGGAAAACCCAAAATACTCCACCCCCAAACTACTAGAACTCATATAGCAGTTCAGTAATGTGGCAGGATACAAAGTCAATGTACAGAAATCAGTGGCTTTCTTACACACTAATAATGAAAATACAGAAAGGGAAATTAGAGAATCGATTCCATTTACTATAGCACTAAGAACCATAAGATACCTGGGAATAAAGCTAACCGAAGAGGTAAGGGATCTTTACTCGAGGAACTAGAGAACACTCATGAAAGAAATTGAAGAAGATGTAAAAATATGGAAGACCATTCCATTCTCTTGGATTGGAACAATAAACATTGGTAAAATGTCTATACTACCTAGAGCAATCTATACTTTTAATGCCATTCCCATCAAAATTCCACCGGTATTTTTCAAAGAGCTGGAGCAAATAATCCTAAAATTTGTATGGAATCAGAAGAGACCCCAAATTGCTAAGGAAATGTTGAAAAACAAAAATAAAACTGGCGGCATCATGTTATCTGATTTCAAGCTTTACTACAAAGCTGTGATCACCAAGACAGCATGGTACTGGCATCGAAACAGACACATAGACCAATGGAACAGAGTAGAGAGCCCAGATATGGACCCTCAACTCTATGTTTAAATAATCTTCAACAAAGCAGGAAAAAATATACTGTGGAAAAAAGACAGTCTCTTCAATAAATGGTGCTGGGAAAATTGGACAGCCATATGTAGAAGAATGAAACAACCATTCTCTTACATCATACACAAAGATAAATTCGAAATGGATAAAGGACCTCAACATGAGACAGGAATCCATCAGAATCCTAGAGGAGAACATAGGCAATAACCTCTTTGACTTTGGCCACAACAACTTCTTTCAAGATATTTCTCCAGGGACTCCTGGGTGGCTCAGTTGTTTAAGCGGCTGCCTGTGGCTCAGGTCATGATCCCACCATCCTGGGATCAAGTCCCACATCGGGCTCGTTGCTTGGCAAGGAGCCTGCTTCTCCCTCTGCCTCTGCCTGCCACTCTGTCTGCCTGTGCTCGCTCGCTCTCGCTCTCTCTCTCTGACAAATAAATAAAATCTTTAAAAAAAAAAAAAAGATATGTCTCCAAAGGCCATGGAAACAAGAATGAAAATGAACTTTTGGGACTTCATCAAGATCAAAAGCTTCTGCACAGCAAAGGAAACAGTGAACAAAAGAAAGAGGCAACCCACGGAAAGGGAGAAGATATTTGCAAATGACAGTACAGACAAAAGGTTGATATCCAGGATCTATAAAGAATTTCTCGAACTGAACACACCCAAAACAGATAATCATATCAAAAAATGGGCAGAAGACATGAACAGACATTTCTCCAATGAAGACATACAAATGGCTATCAGACACATGAAAAAATGTTCATCATCACTAGCCATCAGGGAGGTTCAAATTAAAAGCACATTGAGATACCACTTCACACCAGTTAGAATGGCCAAAATGAGCAAGACAGGAAACTACGTGTGTTGGAGAGGATGTGGAGAAAGGGGAACCCTCTTACACTGTTGGTGGGAATGCAAGTTGGTGCAGCCACTCTGGAGAACAGTGTGGAGGTTCCTCAAGAAATTAAAAATAAAGCTTCCCTATGACCCTGCAATTGCGCTACTGGGTATTTACCCCAAAGATACAGATGTGGTGAAAAGAAGGGCTATCTGAACCCCAATGTTTATAGCAGCAAAGGCCACGGTCGCCAAACTGTGGAAAGAACCAAGATGCCCTTTCAGTGGATGAATGGATAAGGAAGATGTCGTCCATATACACTATGGAGTATTATGCCTCCATCAGAAAGGATGAATACCCGACTTTTGTAGCAACATGGATGGGACTGAAAGAGATTATGCTGAGTGAAATAAGTCAAGCAGAGAGAGTCAATTATCATATGGTTTCACTTATTTGTGGAACATAACAAATAACATGGAGGACATGGGGAGATGGAGAGGAGAAGGGATTTGAGGGAAATTGGAGGGGGAGATGAACCATGAGAGACTATGGACTCTGAAAAACAACCTGAGAGGTTTCAAAGGGGCGGGGGATGGGAGGTTGGGGGAGCCAGGTGGTGGGTATTAAGGAGGGCACGTATTACATGGAGCACTGGGTGTGGTGCAAAAACTATGAATTCTGTTACGCTGAAAAGAAATTTTAAAAAAAAGAAATGGGTAGAAGACATGAATAGACATTTTTCCAAAGAAGACATGCCGATGGCTAACAGACACATGAAAAGATGCTCACCATCACTCTTACTAAGGAAATACAAGGAAGACTACATTGAGATATCACCTCACACCTGTTAGACTGACTAAAATCAGCAACAAGAGAGACCACAAGTGTTTGCATGAATGTGGAGAAAAAGGAACCCTCTTGCACTTTTGGTGGGAATGCAAACTGGTCTAGCCACTTTGGAAAACAGTGTGGAGGTTCTCAAAAAGGTAAAAATAGAGCAACCCTATGATCCAGCAATTACACTACTAGGTATTTAACCAAAAAAAACCCAAAATACTAAATCAAAGGGATACATGCACCCCAGTATTTATAGAAGAATTATTTCAAAGAGCAACTATAGAAATAGCCCAAGTATCTATTTATTGATGAATGGCTACAGAATATGTAGTATATACATATATTGGAATAGTACTTACCATAAAAAAAGCATGGAATCTTGCCATTTGCAGTGACGTGGATGGAGCTACAGAGTATAATCTAAGCAAAGTCAGTCAACCAGAGAAAGCCAAATACTATATGATTTCACTCACATATGGAATATAAGAGAAGAAAAAACCAAATGACCAAAGTGACTAAAAGAGAGAGAGAGGCAAATCAAGAAACAGACTCTTAACTACAGAGAATAAAGTGATGGTTACCTGAGGGGAGATGGGTTGGGGGAAATGTGTTAAATAGGTGATGGGGATTAAGGAGGATACTTGTGATGAGCACCAGTTGGTTTATGGAATTGTTGAATCACTATATTGTACACCTGTAACTAATAGTACACTGTATGTTATCTAACTGGAATTTAAATAAAAACTTAAAAAGAGATAATGGGGAAAAGACAGTCTCTTCAACAGATGTTGTTGGGAAAACTGGACAGCCACATGAGAATTAATGAAACTGGACCACTTTCTTACACCCTATGCAAATTTCATGATTTTTACCTGTGCAATTTGGTGGCAAAACTACACTCACAGTATTGGGCAAACATTGCATCTGTTTCCATATCTTTCGTGGATCAAACAGAAAATCTGTAGCCATTTATCAATAACTTGCTCATGCCACAGAACCCACCCTTGACAACCTCTAGTCTGCTTTCTATCTCTGTGATTTTTTTAATTCTAGATATTTCGTAGAAGTCATAAAATACATGTTTTTTTGCACTTGGCTTATTATACTTAGCATAATGTTTTCAAGGTTTGTCTATGTTTTAGCATGCTTCAGAACTGCATTCCTTTTTATGACTGAAACATAATCCATTGTGTGTATGTGTACTGTGTATGTGTGTTCATGTCCACATTTTGTGTATTGTCAGTAATACTGCTATGAACATTGTTATGTAAATACCTATTTGTGTTTCTGATTTGAATTCGTTGGCTATGTACTTAGGAGTAGAATTGCTGGGTTGTATGGTAGTTCTATGTTTAGCATTTGAGGAACTGCCAAACTGTACTCTCTGAAATAAAAAAGTCTATGTCCTCTAATTTTATTTGTATAAAATTGTTTGGGCTGAATGGGGCCCCCTGCAATTCCATATGAGTCTGAGAATCAGTTTTTCCATATTTGGAAAAAAGGCATTGTCCCTTTTTGCACAAAAATAATATTGAGAGGGATTGCATTGAATCTGTAGGTTTCATTTTCTTTCTTTTTTAGATTTTAATTATTAGAGAGAGAGAGAGAACAGAGGGAGAGGGAGAAGCAGGCTTCCTACTGAGCAGAGAGCCTAACAGAGGGCTTGATCCCAGGACCCTGAGATCATGAGCCAAGATGAAGGCATATGCTCAACCAACTGAGCCACCCAGGCAGCCCTCTAGGTTTCTTTGTATTGATTGTCATCTTAAAAATGAAGTCTTTCCAACTATCATATGATCTCCCTGATATGAGGAAGTGGAGATGCAACATGGGGGGTTGGAGGGGTACGAAAAGAAGAAAAGAAACCAGATGGGATCGGGAGGGAGAAAAACCATAAGTGACTCTTAATATCACAAAACAAACTGAGGGTTGCTGGGGGCAGGGGGGTCGGAAAAGGTGGGGGTGGGGTAATGGACATTGGGGAGGGTATGTGCTATGGTTAGTGCTGTGAAGTGTGTAAACCTGGCAATTCACAGACATGTACCCCTGGGGATAAAAATACATTATATATTTATTTTTAAAAAAAGAAAACATTTTTAAAAATCGAAAAAAAATTACATACTTTAAAAAAAATGAAGTCTTTCTACCCATTAACACCAGACCCAGATCCATTTATTTAGGTTTTCTTCAATTTATTTCAGACATGTGTTTAATTTTCAGTGTACAAGTCTCTTAACTCCTTGGTTAAACTTATTTCTAGGTGTTTCATTGTTTTAGATGCTATTTTAAACAGAATAACTTTTTAAAAAATATTTTATTTATTTATTTATTGGACAGAGATCACAAGTAGGCAGAGAGGCAGGCAGAGAGAGAGAGAGAGAGGTTCAGAAGCAGGCTCCCTGCTGAGCAGGGAGCCCAATGTGGGGCTCGATCCCAGGACCCTGAGAACATGACCTGAGCTGAAGGCAGAGGCTTAACCCAATGAGCCACCAAGGTTCCCCCAGAATAACTTTCTTATATTCCTTTCAGTTGCTCCTTTCAGATGTGTAAAAACACAACTGATACTGGTGTGTTGATCACACATCCTGCAACAGTTCTTTGCTCAGTTTCTTTCCTGTGAACTCTTTGGAGTTTACTATATATAGGTCAGGTCTCTGTGAATAGAGGTAAGTTTTACTTCCTCCATTCCAATCTAAATGACTTTTTTTTTTTTTTTTTTTGACTAGTAGCTCTGGCTAGAACTTCCAGTTCCATGGTGACCAGCAATGGTGAGGTCAGCTTCCCTGTCTTGTCCCTGATGTTAGGGAGAAAGTTTTCAGTCTTCCGATATCAGGTATGGTGTTAGCTATATGGGTTTTTAATAAAAACCATTTAACATATAGAGGAATTATTGAACTATCCCT